>JANHGB010049398.1:0-48783 GCA_026283785.1 Coracopsis vasa
TCCCTTATCATTATTATTATTGGTGGTAGCAGTAGTGGTTTGTGTTATACCTTAGTTACTGGACTGTTCTTATCTCAGCTCGTGGGAGTTACATTCTTTTGATTCTCCTCCCCATTTCTCCAGGAATAGGGGAAGGAATAGGGGGAAGTGAGTGAGCGGCTGTGTGGTTCTGGGTTGCCGGCTGGGCTTAAAGCACGACACATGCTTGGAATCTTATAATTCCCCAAATATGAGACTCATTTATGAATTATTTGTAAATAATTTTTAGAAAACTGCTAAATGAAGATTGAGAAAATTAAGTCTATTTTAATGTCAAATAGCCATCAGTACAAGGGATCATGTCATCTTGCTGAAGACAATTGATATTTTCAAACACAAGGGCCAGTAACTTTCTATTCCCCAAATCTCTACTGACAATATCTTCAGATGGCTTCCCATGTCATTTTATAGCTGTAGCTATAGCTTCATGTTGCTACAGTAAATATTGACTATTTATCTTTGAGTGGCTGACAGTGTTATAGTTTTATGCAAACAGGGACAAACAAGAATCTTTCTTATAATGTCTTTTGAAAAAGAGATTAATATACCGTACAAATACGTATTATAAATAGTAAAGTAGAGAGATTATTGAGTCTACCACGGGCTCTAGTGCCATCAGTCTTACTTCTCATGAAAGGATCCCCACAAAAATAAAAGCAATTAAGTTTTGCAGGCAATAATAGTCTTCAAAGAAGCAGCAAAAAAAACCCCTGAAGTTCAAGAAGAAAATTAACGAGAACACACAGAAATACAGAGGCAGAGAGAAAAGAAGGGGAGTCAACAAAAGACTGAAACTGGAACTACAAAAGCACCATATTTTTGGATGACATCAGTGCATTAATAGAGTATGAGGAATCCTATTCCAACTTGAAATCAGAGCATTTACATATTACTGAAGGAGGCTGTAACTTTTCTGCTGCTGCTAGTACTGCTTCTCAGGGCTTCTTTTTCTGTTTGGGCTTGAAGCCTTCTCTGCTTACTGCAACTCCACATGTTAGAGCTCACAAAAAGCTGAAGAGTACTTTGCTTGCAAGGTGGAAGACAATGCTTTTAATATGCCAAATTTAAAATCTGTTTGCTTTATCTTACTTCTTTCTGAGGTTTCTTCTACAGGTTTTAAGCAGCAGAATTATGCTGCTAATCCAAATCTGACACTGGGTGCACTTTTTTGAAATGTGTGGGACCATGCCTATATGAGCTAACCAATGATGATTGAGTCTGAGCTGGGTGCCTTAGGATCCTTGTTCGTCAAGTGGAAATGGCAGAAGTTTAAGGAGTGACCCACCAGGACAGCCACTGGTCATGCCGAAATAGTAAATGTTCGGTTCTGGTCCTCTCCAACTCAGAAAGCATGTAGTTGAAAACAGTCAGAGAATAGGCAGCAAAGATTATCAAAGAGCAAGATCCGTACAAGAAACAGCTAAATAACAAAGGACTATTCTGTTTGAAAAAGAGGTGAGCAGGCATGGGTTTAAGCAGATTCAGGGCATAAGGAGTGGGACTCATTGCCTGTTGTATCTTCCCTTACAGAAGATCATGAAAGGAAAGGCTTAAAAGAAGCTAGCATATAAGTGAGTTGAGCAGCCCACAATGTGTAGTTTAGCTGTGTTCCTCTTGCCAGAAGATGTTGCAATTACTGGATCCTAGAGAAAGCTGGTGAAGGTTATGGAAAACAAATCCTTGGGGGATTTCTAACCATATGGAAGCCATGTCATGTCTAAACACAGGGCCATGTCTGGCACGGCAATTACTTGAGCTGTAAAAGAGTTTGGAGGCTAAAGACATACTTCAGGGGAAAGTATACACTAACTTCACACTTATACTCGTCAGGCACTTTTGCTGTCTCTGAGAGATGGACACAGGGTTTAAAGGACCTGGATGAGCCAAAGATGGTTCTTATTATGTTGTGACATGCAGGTTGGGAAGAAGTCACACCTTAGGCTCTGCCTGGATTGTCCAGGCTTGTCACGCTGGTTTGAACACAGGTAGTAAGAAGCAGATATGGTGTAAAACAGCACTGAAGATTGAATGATCAATAGATATTGCATGGTACCAGAAGAAAAGAAGCAACAAAGAAAGTACCTATGGTGGAAAAAATGGGCAGTTAAAAGCTGCATGAGAGTTGAAACTCCCTGGAAATCGAAGAGTTTTAAACAGCACTTCACTCTGCCTTTGCTAGCAATGGATGTCAGCAAAAGGCAGAGATTCAGAAGTTAGTCTTCTTTCTAACAATAGCTAGCTCTGAAGCTCTTGATGTGTTTAATAGCTTCCACTTAACTCATGTAGAATAGACTGACTGTAAAACTGCTAGAAATATTTGAAGATTTCTGCATTCTACAGGAACATGAAATGGATGAAAAGGCTTCTATCTTCTTTTTTTTTTTTTTTTTTTTTAAACAATATGGGAAAGTACAAGCCTTGAGTATGGAACTGAGGCTGAAAAGCCAGGTTTGCAATCTGGAATAATGGGAGGAGGTGCTAAGACATCATAAAAGGAATATCTAAGCAGTGACAGGGTATATGCAATGTACCCAAGGACCTAACAGTATGGGGTCAGACAGGTTTTCATAGGCAGAATGGGCAGAGTTTCAGTCAGAGAAAACAGTTGCAATGAGGCATTCATTCATTTTAAGTTGAACATTAGCAGGCAGTAAAAAAAGGATACTAGAATCATCCGGTCAGAACTGGCTGGAGAAAAGCGTAGGTATGATTAAACATATAAATCTTGGAGTTTATCGCATGTGACTCTTTCTATTAAATCTATGTGTAAACTAGATGCGCATGCAAATAGCATATTCGAAGACAAAATTTGACCAGTATCAAGGAAAACGAACATGTTCTTACATTAAAAACATGCCCACTCAGAGGCTCAAAGGTATAAGGCAACAGATACTGAAAATCAGAATAATCTGAAAGAATGTAGAAGAGAGTCGAATCACAATAAAGTGATAATAAAATTTAGTTAAGAATCAATCCATTGTATATACTGGTTTATACTAATAAAACATAGTCATAACTGTTGCTTATTTACTAAGAAATATTAAATGCCACTATATCCAAGCACATAGGGAGACTTTGGCCTTTTCAAGAAAATATCTGTATTTACTTTAAACGTATTGTAATCCCTGTAATTTAAAGATGATCAATATTGGATGAAAGTGACCATATGCAATTTCTTTCCCCTACTAAAAAAGAGTCTGAACGTGCTGTCTTGACAATCAGGGTTTTTTTACACAGCTTTAAGTTTAATAGAACAGGAGACTAGAAATACTTATTGTCCATCTTGATCTGATAAAAATGCCCTGTCCAATCTGAGACAAATATGTGTACACAGGGAGTCAGAGTTAATGCTACATGGGGGACCTTAAAAATATAATGAAAACTATTATCAAGGTGTGACTCACACAGTATCCTCTTCAAATCTCAGAATGCAGAATGTTTTATTGAACCAGCCATTTTGCTGTTAAGTGTCTGCAAGAGATAACAATCATCTTTGCCTTTCTGGCAGGCATTAAACAAGAAGAACAAGGTAATTTCCTGCAGTTCTGCTAGTGCTTTAACAAAATTTCATTGACCCACATAAAGGAACAAGTTGTCTTAAAAATTAATACTTTCAGAAAAATTATTTCATATAATCAGAATTAATTCTAACTGTAAACAATATCAGAATAGTTTTTAAGAGTCACTCAAATTTAGCTTTGACAGGATAATGGGTTATTTTCTTCAGAATTGGTAGTGAGGGATCATAATGCCACTAATGGGCTGCAGTTTCTACCTGAGAGCATTACAGGATGTAGCCATCTGCACCAATATATAGGACTGCTAACCCTATATAGGTAAGGTTTAAATCTAGAAAAAAATGGAAACCATTGCTTTTAGGGAATAACTATTTTTACTTTGCTTCTGGTTCTGAGCTGTAAGTCAGAGCCAGACTGGTCCTGTATTTCTTGCACTGGTGTTGATAAAATTAAACAGTTTTCCTTTTCAAAGTAAATCCTTTTCTTAGAATTTCAGAATCCAGTCATTTTATGTTTCCATTGAGAGGAACTTTGTCATGGGATAAAGGTTTAATCCCCAGAATACTGTGCATTTTAATCAGTTTAAATCTTTGCCTGAGAACAGACATTTTACAATCAATGGATTTTAATAACCTTTTGGGTAAAATTGCATTAAAGGCAAGCAGTAATACTTTTTTTATTTCCCTTCTTACTACTATCGGTTTTCTATTTCGTTATTAAGAATCTTAGCATGAGACCCAGATCTCTTTTTTTCTCAAGCATTCATCTGCTCTTGATTATTTTTCTTCATATGAAGCTCTAATCCTCTGTTTCTGGAAACATAATCATTTCCACAGCAGCTAATTGCAATATTTGTAACCACTGATTAGAACTACAGGTGGGGATACGTAGTCAGGATCGACTGAATTAAAAACAAAACAAGTCCCAGACAAGCCAAAATACATGACAGAGAACAGAACTGTTTTCACAATTGTGTTTCCAAAGCAATTATTTTTTAATAAATGTAAACACCCACAAAGTTGATGTAACCATTCACTGCCAGTGGAGGACTTCTCTAGACAAAGCATTTGGTGGCTCAGTTTCACTTACTATGCTTTCTTTACAGGAATGGTGTTTAGATGATTAAAATTCTAGGTTTATGATTTTTATTTTTTTTCCTGGAGCCACAGAAAAATAAATCATCTGCAAACTAATGTTTCTGTCTTCTCTTCCTGAATTACTAGAAACTAGGGCAAAGCACAGAATTTTGCTTCTATGAGCCACTTTACGTTTGCTTAGAGACAGAGCAAGAAAGAAAGAAATCTCAAATGCTTTTACTGGGTCATTAAAGAAGGAGCTGTATTTACCCTGCAAGGAATGCATACCAAGGCTGTCCTAGCACCAGCACAGGAAGAAGTCGTAACTCCCGTATATTTCCTGCCTTATGCTCTCCACTCTGCTCTTTAATCATCTCTTCACACCCAGCTGGGCAACCCTGCATTGGATCAAACAAAGCTAAGAGCATAGCTCATCTCATTACCCAGGTTTTTAACTCAGACATGTAGAAGCTTTTTTTCACATTGCTCATGAAGCTGCAGTTGCAGCACTTTTTTGATGTGTTTTATGTATTGTGGCCTGGAATTTTTTAATCAGAAATGGATGGGATAATTAGGAGGAAAAATGTTTCAGAGGCAGCAGATCAGTAGCTGAAATTTTAGCCCTGAGCATGAGGGTGGACTTTCCAGTGCATCTGTGAAGCTCTTCCTCCCTGCAATGTATTTTGTCCCTTCAGATTGCATACAGGCTGCTATATCCAGCAGGAAAGATTAAAAAGGGCTGTGACAGTCTATCCCTGCATGAAAAATAAAGTACAGGCATCAAAACAGCTAGACCTGGCTTAGATAAAGCATGCTTTTGTTCATTCTTTGTCTTGAACATAATTCAACCTATACTTTCAGGACCAAAAATGCTTATTCAGACCGTTATTACAACTATCAAACAGAGAGGAGTGTTAATACGAGGCTTTGTGCTGTGGAAGAGTAGAAAATTTATTATTAACTATTTTGTTTTTTTCTGGCCTATTACTTTCAGCTAACAAATAATGGTCTGTGTTAGGAATTTATTACTAAATAGATGCTTGAAGATATTAATAGATTCATAATAAGACCAACTTGAAAACGACAAAGAAATTTTTCCTCCAACACTTATTTAACTGGCCCTTGCACCTATGAAAACACCTTGAAGTCAATATTATTGATGATATGTCAAAATTCATTATGATGACAGCTTGAAGTTAAATGGCAGGTTATTTGACTTTGCTTTAGATTACATTTGTCAGACTGTAATTTATGATCTATTTATTAACCACATGGATTTGAAGTTTCATTTGCCAAAATTTTTGAGAATTCAGTCATTGATTTAGTATGTGTTTTATGCCAGGACATCGTGGGTTTTTGTGGTGTAAATAAACAAGTTTTGCTCCAGACCCATACATGCAGAAATCTGAATATATACTTGTAAATATTTTTAATGGCAATATGTATGTACATATATGTATTAATCAGATAAGTCCATGACCCCTTTTTGTATTCACTTTCAGTGAATATTTATTTAGTGATTCATCAATTAAAGCAGGATTGTAATCTCAATTACAGAATCTTTTGAAAATTTTTTATTTTTCTACTTATATAGACAAGAATTTTCCTCTAATAGGAGTTGGCTGGTGGAAGAAATGCTCTTCAAGGGAATGGAAAAAAGTGAATATTTGGTATATAAAAGGAAGTCATTTGAAGCTGTAATTGTGAAGCAACTAAAATTGCCTTTGTTCCATAATAGATGAAATCAAATGTGAGTAACCAAATGTAAGAGAAAAAAACCCTCAAACCAGTCAAAATTGCTGCAGACAAAGACATGGACTAAATGCTTCATTGTTTTTCTTTCTACTTGTCAAAGAATGGTCACAAGTAATATTGAGACTTCTGCTGACTGCAGTAGTCCTCACAGAACAACAAAGTGAAGAAATTTGCTCAGGAAGATGGTAGCATATTCTTTTGTTGAAAACTGGGGAACTGCCCGCTGGTTTTCTTTCCTGACCACCACGGGATACCTGTCCTCAGACACAATGGTCTGCCACTGCACTGAACATGCCAGCAAGTCACCTGATGCTCTGTTACTGCCTGGCCTAACCCTACCTATTCCTTAGGTGTCCCAGATGGTCTCCCAGTGGGACAGGTAGCACACAGGTGTGCTCCTTTATCCAGTTCCAATCCCTTAATCCCATTCTTAATCCTGCCAAACCACACCAGCATTCAGACTCCGGCCTGTTATTTTTCCAATTATTTATTTCTTATTTAGACCCTTTTTGAAAGAAAGTCTGTTTATCTGTGGAAATCCCCATTCCTGCATCTTTGCAGCCCTAAAACAACGGGAGTCTATGTTTATTAGTTCATATTGTGTGATTACCCAAATATAGAGGTGATGCCATAACATAGATGAGTCCTCAATAGAAACTACTCCACCTAGAATCCTCAAGGGATATCTTCTTTGTGATCCCCTTGTGAGTTTTAAAACTTGTGAAGGACGTACTGAGCATCTGCTGGTTGGCCTAGCAGTACAGTGCTGTGTTTGTGGTCTTCATTTCTTCAGTCCAGTGAACTGCAACAGCGAGCTGCTGAAGTAAGTGCACAAAATGTTTTGTCCTTAAGCCCAAGCATAGTACTTGGGACTGACAGCAGTGAGGTGAACTTGTGCTTGCTGCTACAAAGATGAGATTTGTATTGCTCCCTTGTAAAACTGTAGAGCCATCAAGAATAAGAGGTGCAGTAGTTGTTCCTCCAGCTTGGAAGAAATGAGGGTGATAGTTCCTGTAATCCTTCTAGCCAGCTCTCTTCCAGCAGCTGCTTCTCCATTCAAGCTCTTTCCTGACAGAATCACAGCCTCACCCTTCTTCAGGCTCTGCTACATATGAAGAGAGAGGGGGGAAGAGACCTGCATGGTGCAGGTGAGCTACTGCATCCTGGAATAACAGCAGTCCATACCACAACAGACAGCCAAAACTGAGAGCAATCCATGTGCTGAAAATTCCATGCCCGAAAGCTTCTGAGGCAACATATAAATGTGAAACTAAAGTTACAATTGTTCCCAGGCAGTTCAAATAAAAGACCCAATTTCAGCTTTCAAATTGCTTACAGTGAAAAATTTGACCAGCTAAGTCCACAAAAGCAGGTAATAAATATATAAAAATCTATGAAAATGCAGCATAGCCTGTGGTTATGTCTGTGGTGTTGCGTATATTTGACTTAAGTGATTTTACCAAACAATAGTGACTGGTTAACTGTCACAATATCAGGGTTACTATTAACTGGTATTTCCTATGCTCTGAAATACAGCGCTGGGAGATACTGTTTGCTGTCAGCCTAAATAATAGCTAGATGATTGATTATGTCCCTAATTTAACCAAGATGCTTGCTAAATGCTTCTAGGGATTAGAAGCAGATTTTGGCCAAAAAAAATAAATTAAAAAAAAATAAAAAGTATAAATATCTGAAAATATGTGTGCAGCTATATTTTACATTAAACAAAGTGCAATTATTTCTCCTATTCCTCCAAATGTTCTATGAATAGAAAGATTTAATTTATTGAACAGACTATATTATTGGACAGATTTAATTTGTCTGACTACAAGCAGATAAAACATCAAGGCAGAGAAGAAGAAATTGGGCAGATATAAAAGCTTCTAGATGAGGATTAATCTGTTGTTCAGAATGCTCTTGAGACACTCCATTATATTAGACAATTAATTCAACTCATAAAAGCTATACTATCATTATGATGAGAGCTGAGCAGATTATTGACAACAAATTTCTTAACTAATGAATTTCGTTTCTTTAGATTAGAAATTGTCTCTGGGAAGAGTCTTGAATTTACTTGCTTGATTTTACTTAATCTGGGGTTTTCTTCCTCTTTTTCCCTCTTTCTTACTATGATTATTGTGTGAGGGAATATTTTACAACTGAGATCAGAAGTTGGACCTGTATTATTACTTACAATTTTTCATATATGCAATCTGAGTTTGATTGTATTTTGGTTTAGTATCTACTGTGCAAACACTTGGGACTGGGGAGGCCAAAGAACAGAAAGTGTGTTTCAAATTGTTAGCATCTGACTGAACTACAAGGATTTTATGTCTCATGTCATTTCTAAAACTATTAAGATAATGTAGGATCTTTATGGCTAAGTTTCAGGCTTCAGGATTATTTATTTTTTTTTACCTCCTACGTGATCTACTGGTGAAGTCAAACCTCTGCTATTCTTACAGCCCCATTCTAGGCTTCCACACTAGTGCAGCATCGAAACAGAATCCCCAGGTGTGGAAAATAATATGCACAGTTTATGGCAACTGTGGAGTAAATATTTGAATGTACAACTTAGAAAATGATGTTCAGCTTAAGTAAAAAGCCATGCAGATTTTCTTGGCAAACACAAAAGGGATAAACAGCATGGAAGAAAATGGTTTTTGAAATTTGAGCCAGTGCTGGAACATATCATATGGTATTTATTCTCCTGTACTTGAAAAAACAAGTAAGAAAATAAGGACAAAAATAGATTAAAAAAGGTATTAATTTTCACTCAAAAGGACAATGCTATGGCTTTGTATTTTTTTTTCCCTAGAAAACTTGCTAATAGGAAATTAGCCCATAGTTTCAATCTCTTATTTCAAGTTTTACTCAACATTCTGGATATCATAGAATCATAGAATAGTTAGGGCTGGAAAAGACCTTAAGATCATCTAGTTTCAATCTCCCTGACATGGGCAGGGAGTCCTCACACTAGGCCATGTGGCCCAAGGCCCTGTCCAACCTGGACCTGCATCCTTGTTTGATTTCTTCTGGAACTGCTACTTGGCACAGAGTGTTTCACTTTCTACCCTATCTCAAAAAGTGTGTATACTCTTGTTTTGAATGTGTTTAATGTAATTTCAAGCATGTTTGCATTTTGCTGTGCTTCCTTTCAGCATATATTCAGTGTGCTCTGGTTTTCTATGTTGCCTTTAAATGTGTTTGTCCAACTGATTATGTGATAGGCCTTTATTTTTCCTCTTAATTATTGTAATTTCTCTGCGTGTGTCTGCGCACATATGTGTGAAATAGTTCTTTAAAACACTTCAGTATCTGTTCATTTACAAACACTGGAGAAAGCTTCCATGTGCAATATGACAGAATATGTCACAGAGAGAGAGTAAGAAATGCAGCTAAACAAGTGGGGATAAATGGATGCGAAAGATTTCTTGAGCTTCAGAACTTCTGAGCCTAGAAATTAATTGCAGCTGTGTGTACACATACATCAAGATTTTCTTTCTGGGCTGAGCACATTCTAAGCGCGAAGGGCAAGCTGGTGGAAAAGAAAGAAAATTACAAATATTTGCTGTCAAGATTGCAGCAAAGGAAGACACAAAGAGGGCAACAGCAGAGAAGGAGCCAGGAAGAAGATGGATATGTATAGAAGTATGCATTTTTTTTACAGATGATACAGATATGTCAGGGCCATATTAAAAACAAAAAATCACAAATTGGAAACCTAGTAGGGAACAAAGGTTGGGAAGTATTACAAAATTAAGAGCCTACTCCTTTCATTTATATTTAACTGAAAAAGAAGAGGAAGAATTTCACTGAGCCAACTTTTTAATTTCTCCAGATTACTATGCTCTTTTACCTGGTATTGTGATAGAAGTTACATTTTATATTCCCTTTATATTTTGTCAAGTAGCTGACAATTTGTTATTTACGTGCATTATGTGGTTATGTTTCATTACACAGTATAATAATATGACACAGCTAAATGACAAAGTCCCTGGTGAACATTTTAAGTGGTACACATCCCAGGACTGCAGTAAACATGTTAAATTACAAATTCATGGACTGGTGACTATGGCCATTCAGCGATATAGGAATGGTTCATTTTAATAGACAGTGTATTCTTCTGAAAGGGCAGAGGCAATAGGACAGAGATTTATTTATTTATTTACTTAAGGGACGAGGATAGAAGCCCTCTAGAAAAGAGTATGCAAATCTATTTAAAGTACAAGGTAGAAGAAGTCTGTTGTTGTGAAGAGTCATCCAGACAGACTGGGAAAAACCAAACAGTCTTTAATAATGTTTTTACCAGTATTTTCTACAGTTACTTATGAAATGGCAGTGGTACTCACAGGTTAATTGCAAATGAAAAGCAGGGCTTTTTGGTGAAAAATGAGATTTCATTAGTAACTGATTACTCAAAAAGCTCAGTCAATTAAAAATAGCAGCCCCAGGAGTCTTACACATGGGGTTTGAACTTGATACCTCTGCCTTCACCTATTATCCTCCTTATCATCTTCCCATGCCCATAATGTCTGTATGATGTCACACCATTTTCCTCTTCTGCATAAGATATATCGCTTTTATTCCTGACTTTTGCTAAGAAGTACAAAAAATGCTGTTGTTGATGAGACAATAAGATAAAGCAAAAAGCATCACATATCTTCTTTTTTTCCTTTATATGAAACACAAGAAGGCTAAAGGAGCAGAGAGTTAAAAATATCGTCAGCTGAGAAGAAAACAAAACCAAGAAATAATACCCAAGACTTTTATTTAAAATACACTTTGTTTTAAGGCTTCCAATTACTGTTTGTGTGAAGCTGCTGTTGATTCTAGATGCTTATTATATATATATATATATAAAAAATAAGATTTAACACTCCGCTTTCCCACAACTGTGGAGTTTGTTTTTCTGTATAGATTGTGGGGTTTTTTTAGTTCTCTACTAGATACTGAATGCATTCTCAGTAGTCAAGGATAATGCTAGTGGTCCCTCACTCTGTAGGATGTTCAAACTTGGTGAGCTCCTAGCAACTATAATGATCCCAACATACACATGCACATCCTCAGGCTGATGGCTTCATGGCTCACAGTTAAAATAAAAGGAGTGCAAATTTTTCTAGAATGTCACAATGAAGGTAACAGAGTGCAGGCTGCTGAAAATAATGAAGTAAAAGTGATAAGAAGACTTTCTTCCAAAAAAATGAATCAAGAAGGGCTTTGTTTTATACAAATTCTTTAGGGTTATATAAAGAAATACTGCAGAACTGCAACCATATGTGCTCAGACAAAAATAAGTTAATTACTCTAGGTTAACTGAAAGCTGGCTCAGAACTCTAAGAAGTTAAGAAAACACCATAGTAACAGGATGGTATATACAGGAAAGAACAATATATCTATAAGATCAGAGAAATTATATTCTGCATGCAGAATAGCTTACCAGAACAAGAGTCATATGGATGGAAGCATATGATAGAGAAGGTACAAAGTATGTTATAAAGAAATGGATAAAACCATGCAATCCAGTGTGAAACCAGACAGGTCAGGAAATGTTTGTATGCATAGCAGATTCTCTTAGAGGCACATCATTAATCATGAAGACTTCAATTACCTTGGCATTGAGCAGAATAAAAATCGTGAAATTACTATGGAAAATAATTTCTGGAGGTAAAATGGAGATATTTTGTTTTAAATCTGCTGAGTAATCAAGAAGGGGGGATATGTGTCTGGATGTATCCTCAAGAAAATAAATGTATGTGATTAATGAGAGAGAAGCTGGTGGAGATTTGATTCTTGTGATTGTAGAGCGACAGCATCAAATTGTAGGCACTCAGGAAAACATTCTTAAGTATAGAAGTACAAAAATATTGGACTTTAAAAAGGCAGGGTATGAAGAATATAAAATATATCAAGACTAGAGTGCAGAATATTAAAAACCATGCTAAATGCATGTTGTGGAAAGGGAAGCTACTTATAAGAAAGGAGAAAATAAAAAAACTTTTGCATTTTCACAGTTGTACAACATTAAACAATACCTGGGAAGATTCCCAGGTGGCATAGATATAACTCCATTTCCTTGCCCAATTTACACCAGCTAGAAATGGTAATGTGTTAAAGGTAAGATTAAGGTAAGAAGAAAATCAGACAAAAAATCAGATTTAAAAGTCAAATGTTTGCACAGAGAGGATTATCCTAGAAAAAAAAGAAAAAGTGATAGAAATTAGAATAGCTACAATGAAATATACATACTTCTACAAGCAATTATTTATTTTCATGAATATACAAAACAGGTGTTTTTTTTCTGCTTGTGATTCCTGTACTTTTTCTATGTAATTCCACCACTAGTTAAAAAGCTCAGACAATAATAAAGCTACATGTAGATGATTTAAAGCAATGTCTTCATGGAAAGTATATCAGACAGAAAAGGCTGCTATTAGTTTTTATGCCTATGTGTCTGCTGAGTATAACAACAAAAAGCTGGTTGAAGTGAACAAAGTATATCTTACAGTTCACAAATAAAACAAGAACAGTAGGAGGTCTTTAAGCTATTTAAAGAATTTCATGGACTTTAAAAGCCATTCTCTATGAATCATGCTGCCTTTAGAAAAGTACAAATTAGGTTTTTTAGAGGCTGACAAGTTGAAAAATTCCATTATAAAACCCATGTATTAATGTTTCTGTGATATTTTGTAGAAAAGCTGAGAAAAGATATCCATATGACAACAGAATACAGCTTAGCACAAGGCTATATACAAAACAAGAGAGTGAGTCCTTTACCACAGTGTAGAACTCTGTACTATGAGAAAACTGCTGAGAATGCAAGTGAAAACTAGAGCAACAACTGAACATTCACTTCCTTTGAAAAGTTAGCATTGTTTGTGAGGTGAACAAATCCAAAGCGAAGAAGAGAAAGTTAGATTTTAAAGTTTAAGTTTGCAAAGTAAACTGAGAGTCAGTTCCACTGGAAACTAATAAACTCTGTCATGATCTAAATGAGACAGCTGCAAGGCTGACTGAAACACAATTGTGTCTCAGAAATATTTACAGCAAAAATATTCAGGACTTTGATATAAAATAAGAAAGGAACAATGTTCTACAAGAGAAGTTATTGGAAAAAAGTGTATTTGTTGTTACATACAGTTTTGAAAAGGCATGAAATTTTTCACATCATCTCTAATAATACATTTCTAAATTGAAGGCTGTTAGGAGTCTTAAAGTCTATACCTTTTATAAGCTAGGTAAGAACACTTTTAAAATGATAGATGTGTCCTGATGTTTTTTCCCCAGGTTGCATTCTATGAAGGAATCATTTTTGGGCAGGGTGAGCTTATTAGTATAGCTAACAGTGAAGAGGTACAAGGAAATACATTAATTAGAGGGCACATTTAAGAGGAAACTGTTGTGATGGAAGGATAATACCGCTTTCTTCCTTACTTGAAGTGGGGCTTGTGGTGACCAAGGAGGACAGCAGAAAGGGAAAGAAGATATCTTTTGTGGAGAGCAGGGAAGTCTGCTGGACAGACTTTCTGAACACTGAGAAACAGTGAATTTCTGTCCAGGCTTTCAGCAGGGTGAGAGTGCATGTCATGTACTGCCTCCTTTTCTGCTGTCCCCAGTATGTTATCTCACCATTTTATTCTCTTCATAAATTGTCCAACTGGCATGATAGCTACAAGCTGCACTAGATAAATAGGCAAAACATTAAAAAAATGCTATGAATCAGGTGTCTAAAAGATTCCTTTGGGAAATGGAACAAGAGTCTGAAATGCCAAAATATATTCCCTGTCAACACTGGAAAACCTAAGATACTCTCGTGGTTACTGCCTGTGGGTAAAAGCAATATTGTACCTGTAGACTGGATAGGGAGCATATTGAACACTTGAAACCTCTGTCCCACACCACCTGAGCAAAGGGCCTCAACTAGAGCTCATGCTAGCTCTCTCGGTTTCCCTCCAGAAGCAACAAAACCACAGCTAAGCTGAAAAGCAGCTGGTGCACACCTGCCTTGCACCTTGCCAGGGACTGAAATGGGGTTGGGATCTATAACCTGGCACCCACAGTACAGACATGAATTCCTGCTTGCCTAAGGAAAACTGAGAGATTCTATTTTTTTATTCAAATTTTTTACATTTAGGCTTTATATTTTTTGATTTATGCAATGTGTGTGAATATCAAAACAGATTTTAAAAAGGATTTCAGGAGAGCGATGAGGAAAAATCTTTGTATCGGATGCGGGTGCTCAGACACTGGCAGTGGGGGCTGCAGGGTCTGTGAGGAGAGGCCGGGGCTGTCCCAGACTGGACACAGACAGATCTAATGGACCCACCGTAGGGCATTGCTGAGCCCCTTTGGCAAGATGGTGGTGTCTCTGGGAAAATGTGCTTAATAAAGGGCAAAGAGTGTCACCCAGGCAGAGGAGAGGGGGGAAAATCAGTGGGAAACAGAAGCATGAACACAAAATTCAGAGAAGAAGCAGGTGCTCCAGATGCCACAGCAGATATCCACACTGCAGACCATGGACAGGACCATGCCAGACAAGATGGATATTTCCTGAAAGAACTGCCATCCATGGAGAGGCCATGCTGAAGCAGAGGAAAATTATGAGCAGTATGTTGTTTTAACATTTGTCTTTGTTTCTCATTGTCTGCATCTGATTTAATTGAAAAT
Organism: Coracopsis vasa; assembly: GCA_026283785.1. NCBI lineage: Eukaryota > Metazoa > Chordata > Aves > Psittaciformes > Psittacidae > Coracopsis > Coracopsis vasa. Next base: position 15,056 of record JANHGB010049398.1, read on the forward strand.
AAATTAATTTACCTGAGCCAGGTCTGTTTTGCTCATGGTAGTAACTGGTAAGTGCTCTTCCTGTCTTTATCTTGACCCACAAGCTTTCCTTTTTGATTTCCCCCCTTTTTCTTTTTCTCCCTTTATCCTGCTGAGGAAAGGGAGTCAGTTAGCAGCTGGATGGGAGCTGGGCTGTTAGCCAAGGCTAACCACCATCAATTTGAAAAACTTAAGGAGAAAATGGCAGCTAAAAGCCAGAATGAGAGAGGAATAGTAGCTAATCATTCACACAGAATTGAAGCCAGAATTTCACATATTAATGCAGGGCTTTCCAGATCCATCCTGCCCTCTGGGCAACAGGCAGTCATCTTAGTCTGCAAACTGTGAGAAGAAGGGGAGTGAGAAGTGCCCTGCCTTTCCATCCTGAGACTCCTTCCTACTCTCCAGAATGAGACAAGTTGGAGGTAACAGGCCCTGTTCCTGTTCCCTGGATACTTTCCAAGTATGGTTATCACTTTTTGCTTCTGTTCAACACCTTAATATGGCAAATTTTCTGTAAATGTGCTGTGCCTGGGGGCAGAGAATCGTATAAACATCCAAATATACATGGAATCATTCTTATGTTACCTAGACTGACTTTATTCTACGTTTCTAGTCTCTGATGTTTCATACGAAAGCTTCCAGTTCCTAAAAACCCAAGAAGAGTCAAAAGCCAGACCTGGAAAATTTCCATTCATCAGAAACTATCACAATAAAATTAAGGCAGTGAAGACCTAGAAAAGTCTACAAGGAATATTTTAACTCACATATACTAACAGCCCAAACTGAAAAGAATAGAATAGGGGATCCAAAAAGATTCTTAATCAGATAATGTCCATAATAAAAAGATATTTTGAAAACCTTGCTATATAATTCTGCCATCTACCCAGTGGTATAATGCAGTGTTGTAGAAAAATGTCTAATTAGGCCAGTCTATAGAATGGAGAGTGATGGAAGAGTGCAAGTATATGCTATATGTAGAGAAAAAAGCCTCAGGTATAGAGCAAAGTTGTATAAAGAGAAAGCTGAGCATGCACAGAAGCACACACATGCAAGACAATATCCCTATATCTGTGTTTACTTTCAAGAGGTATTTTTCTGAAAAATAAATTGCAGCAGTAGGTGAAAAGCCTACAAGGGAATCAGATAGATGAACAGTACCGCAGAATTCTGTCTCCTTTACAAAGGGAAAGTATACATCATAGTTACTGTCACATTGACTGTTGTAAGGAATCGAGAGCAAGTGCAACTGCTGGGCTTAAAAAAGAGTAATAACAACTGTCTTAGTGGCACTGCAGCTTGTAAGCTGCTGTGAGGTTAGGTTGGTGGACAGAAAAAGAGCTAGCATATCATCCATAAATTATTGAGCCTAAGCAGAGATACAGTTCCTTGGCTTTTCAGCCAATCAGGAAATCAACCTTTTTGGTAGCACAAATAAGAAATATTGCACAAGGACAGTCACAAAATCACAAGTTTTTACAAGATACTATTGCAGCATCTTCAACTTCAAAATGACAGTTTATATTTACATTCGGGAACTCATAAACTGCCTATAAGTATCAGTTCCATTGCATATGTTATCTAGGTTAAATACCTTTTACATATTTTGGATTCTGAAAGATTATATACTCATCAAAATACCTTGTTCTGGAGTGCAATTGAATATGGCAGGAACAGAGACCAGGATGTAGAGCAGGCTGTACATTTGTTTTGGTCTTGCTTACAGGCCCTCAATAAATACAGACAAAAGTAATAAAGAGGGTACAAACTCAAAAGATATCTAGAAGCTGGGATGCAACAGGCCCTTTCAACATAGATTTCAATTTTAGTTTAGCAGATAAGAATTTTAATTTTCTTTAAGCAGAGGCTTAAGGAAACTCCCCGGCAGCTACCAGTACACTAAATACATTGCACTTGTGTGTTCTAAATCAGTGGAAAATGTTAGATATAAAGCATATTAAAAAAACCCCAAAAACCACAAAACCAAAACACTCACCTCCACCCACCCACCCCCCAAACAAACTAAAAAGCAGGTCATTAAAATGCAAGGCGATTTTTGAAAAGGTTGTCCATCAAATCTAGGGCTTGGAAAAATTCTGTTCTGGCCATCTCCCTGTAAACACAGTGTTGTGCAGTGCAACCTGCAGAACCTCTTCAGTTTTCATATTTCACAATGCAGTATTGTACCTCACGTGTCAAAGGCAATAATAAATCACTGTCTAAAGTTTTAACTCTCTGACATTACTAGTTTAGATTGTTATAGAGATGCTGAGCTGTTTTCTCTACAATAGAAGAAGTCCTTCAGTTTTTAGTTTCCCTTTTTCTTAATGCAATTAAATGTTAAAACACAGGTTTCTTTTTCTTTGCATGTCCTGCTTTCAGTTGTTTGTTTCTGTTGGGTTTTCTTAGGCTTCATGCATAGCAAGTGGCAGCAAAAGAAGGCGTAGTAATTAACAGAGAGTATATGCCATAAAAGAAGAGTACAGGGAAAAAAGAAACAGTTGCAAGTAATGAAGTGGCTTTATATATTGTCTCCTACACAGCAGGCAGATACATTTCTAACCTGCCAAGGAAACTGTTCACTACTGAACAAATCCTAGGCTTCCTAAATTAGCAAAACTCTTGTTGGCAGATAGGCAATGAGAATTTTGCCTGATAAAGACTTTAGGATCTAGCCATATCTGAACTAGCTATGACATGAATGGTACATAAGACTTATGGCTGATGAGCGGTTTTGTGCTTAAGGCTGTATTTCCAGTGTGTATTTATATATTCAATTTTCAGCATTCAGTAGTTGTACTTAGGTATATATATGAGCTGCACAGTAGCTGCTTCATGGGTAATGCGATCCTTCTTCCACTTGTACAGAAACACATAAAGAACCCTAGATTTCATGCACTGTGTGTCGTGCCCATCTCATTCCATGTGCTATACTTCGAGAGAGTATGTCATTTTCATGGCTATTCTGCAAACTCTTTTTCCCAACCCTGACACAAAACATCATTTTACTACTGCTTGCAGCATTTGTAAAGAGCTGGACCACTGAGTCCACATGCTACATGCCCTGAAGAGTGAAAAAAACATGCAAGGAAAAATACAGTCTGCCAGCATGAAAGTATTTTTGCTTTGAATGGTATTTTTTAAAATGTAACTTCAGGCAAAATAAAATTAAGCTAAAGTAAACTGGAAGTATTTGTTTTGTTTTATTTATTGCTTACCCCAATACTCATATGTTATTTTCTTATTTTTCCTCTTTTCCAAAAGTGGATATTTTGAAACTATGATTTTTAAACTGTGTATGATTGACTGTATCTTAAACCCCAGCCAGGTATGGTAAAAGATTGGGAAAAGCCAACTCCTTATCAAAATCTAATTCAAATTTTGCATCATTAATGGTCCACAAACATGCAACATATTGTGCTTGCACCTGATGTACCGTAAGATGATAGATCTTAGAATTCCTGGATAATTTACCATAAGCATTTCCAAATGCTTCTTAAAAAAAAGAGAAACATTTCATTATATCGGGTACCAACATATTAAGGTAAAAAAAAAAAGATATTTTTATTTTAGCAGAACAGTTCTGGATGTTCTCCAAACTATTTTTCAAACTATGATACAGAGTACAGCTACACAATTCTAAAAATGCTCTTGTTGCTTTAGTTTACTTCATTTTAAGAACCTGTATAAACTACAGTACCCAAAGGTCTTTTTGTTATAGTATGTGATTTATCCATTGCAGTTGCATCAAGATTTTTTTTGTGCCAGCAAGACATATAACATGGGTAGGAGGAGGCTAATGTGCCACGAGAGAAAAATTTAGAGAACCAATATAGTTCCCAAGTGCAAGGAAAAATTTAGAGGGAGCTGGTGAGACACTCAGGCTTGCAGGTGCTCTAGTTATTGAAAAAAGGGAGATATTTCCTCTTTTTAACAATAAATGAAATTGTTACAATATCCAAACAATCTTCAATGCCACCTCACCAAAGTGTACTTGAAGACTGATTAACAGAGATTCAGATGTTAGTGGAGAGAGAGAGAGCCACACATAAACATACAAATTTCTGATATCTATGTATTCTTACCCACTCCTGCCAGGCGTTGTTAAAAAAACAAGATAGAGACATGGAGTTTAACTAGTGTCTCTCATTTTTTTAGCTCTTCCAGGTATAAACATGCCCCTGCAATTTGCAAACAAGTATCTCTTTCGTTATCATAACTCACTTCATGTGCAAGAACTCATTATCCTATCTTATTGCATATGCAAACATGTGCACTGCAACTCATCTTTCTGCTAAAGCAGTTGAGGTCAACACAGTTGAATAACTACCTTTATCAATCTGCTACCACATTGTGACTGCTTAAAAACCTGATAGTGGATATTTTAGAGAGCAACTTACTTTTGATGTTCTCCTTTGTCTAAAAGTGAGATTATATACAACAGTTATCTGTGATCATCTTAAAACTGAATTATAAACTTTATATTGCCTGTCATATACAAAGGTCAATTCCTTCAGACTCAACTGACGTAGAAAAAACCCCACCAGCATCACAGTTCCAGAATTCTTTTCTAATTTTGTTTTAGAAGTATATCTGTTAGTATATTTTCCTTCTCTTGTTTTTTGTTTGGTTTTTTTTTTTTCTTCTTTACAGGGCTAAGGAAAAGTAACCCATATTGAATATATTTAACACCTTAGGCTCATCTTACATTTAAGGATCCAGTAAAAAAATAAAACTCCTATCTCACTGACACATTAAGCAACCACATAATCGCAGTGAGAAGCTCTTTGCATAACTTATCATTTGCAAACAAAAATGACAAGTATTGTGCATAACAGTGTGTGTCATCAACGAGAGCTCTTTTCAAATTGCCTCCTGATTACTCACACAGGTTTAAGAGAAATGACTATGTGCTGGTTGTAAATTATTAACTTTGTTTAAAAAATAAATTAGTCAGAATAAACACTTACTATATCACATAGAAATTATATAATTATTCTGCCTCTAATCATTACCTAAGAATTCCTTTGTATGGGAAAGACATAAGAGAGAAGTCTCTACAGAGAGAAGCCCATGGTTGCCTTTACTAAGTGCTCTTTCCAGACTGCCTATCACCAATTTTATGTCGCAGCTGGGAGTTATATTAAATAGAATAAAATACATTTTTTCTGCAAAGGAACTCATGAAATTTCCCATGTTGGCTGGGGTAGATTTGATCAGCACATGAATGGGAAAGCAAATCAAAGAAAATCTCTCAGGCTCAGGGTTGTAACCTAAGCTTTTCTTTTTAATCCCACACATACAGACCTGCACTGACATCTCAAATATCCACACTACGCTTGCTTAAGATAATGTAAATTATATGTGCACATCTTTGGATGGTGCCATAACCCTGTGCATGTTAGCTCTAAGCCAAGAAAAAGGAGTCTTCTGAAACACTCCATGGATTAAATGGTTACTGCAGTGGAGCCAGTAGAATCTTCATCTTTGACTTCCACAGAACTGAGATTTCACTCTCTCTCTTTTTAATGTGGGTTACTACCTCTGCTGGAAGAATAGGTTCTTTCTTCAGTTTTTTGGCTGTTTTTTTTTTTTTGGTATTGTTTTTGAAGATTTGCCTTGAAATAAGTACCTGTGAAAGATGCTAGTCTTATGCTGTTGGAGACTGCTTTTTTCCCTTTAATCTCAGAGTAGTTTCAGCAAGGAAAAGTTTTCTCATACTAACATATCTAATTGCATTCTTATGACATTCATTCTATGCTTAGCAACATAAACCGCATAGCTTTGTCATAAGTTATTGATGTCTTCTGTGATATTTTTTTTCTTTAACCAACCAGACTAAAGGCTGCTTAACGTTTCTGAGTCTTTGAGCAACTTTAAAGAAGCATTATTATTCAAAGAGGGGAAAGAGCATGTTTTTTCCTTTTTATACCTCCATATACTTCACGATGATTGTATTCAAGCTTCAGTGATTGGTAACTTAAATATATTAATTAACAGAGGAGCCACCCCTACCAAGTTTGCACGAAATGGTGGCCAGCTTCATGTTGCAAACCCGAGTCCTTTGCTGCTGCCTCAAGGCTTGTCCTCAATATAGTGTTGACTTAAATTATAAAACTTAAATCAAATAGAGAAATATGACTACTGTATACTTTTTAGTATGTACGTAGCATACTTTTGTATGTACTTGGTTATCCTTCTATATGCTTCAGTGACTTTACATGACCTCTTAGCTTGTCTTAACTTGCATTAACATACAAACACTCTATATTCAAGCACAACTATATTATAGTACAAAAAGCATAAGCTAAGGCTTGAATGGCTGTAATTCATTATCTGACAATGTGACAATTTTATGGTACAAATTCAGCCCTGCAGTCAAATGTTATCTCTCTGCCTACTGACAACACATAAGACCAAATCACATGGGGGACCCTGAAAATTATTTTCCACACTGAAAATATGTAAAAAGAAAAATATTTATACTTTGTTTCATGACATGACAGTTTGTACTTTACTATGAGGGGATATATCCCCTATAGGAAATATTTATTTTTTCTCTCAAACACTATTCCATGCTTGAAGGATCCTTGCAAACTCTTAGTCCATTTATGTGCAGATTTCCACTGTCCTTTTTGTCACTGTCTTGACCTCTGTTGCAACTGCTGGAACGAATATTGTCAACAACAGCCAAAGAATAATAAGGCTGCATGGTACACACAATCACATTCGTTACATGACCAATTCAGGAAACCTAACACGGTTGGCAGCTTAACAATATGAAACACAGGTGATTTTTTCAAGGTCCTCTTCATTTATATAGCTTATCTAGACACCTTATTTCACTCTATTTTAAAGAATTTAAACAATGTTCAATGGAAAGAAAGCAGGACTGCAATTAGAAATGAGTGAATCATAGAATCATAAAATGTATTTCAGATAGTTGTAACATCTTGTGACAATAAATTCCATAATATCAATATCCAGTGAAGGCATTTTCTTAATGTTGTGTATGTTTTGCAATGTCTTCCTAAGAATTTCATTTAACACACCTAGATTCTGTATCACATTAAGTAGGGAAGAATTATTTTCCATTCACTTTCTCCATGTTGTGCACGACTTAATACGATCTCTGTTACATACTTCTATTTTCCACTCCTTTTCTAAAGGAATTCTAAATATTAATTTAAAATATTTATCTGTCCATATATTTACCTAATTGTTCTCCTTTCTATTTTTACCATTTCTACCGTTTTCTTTGGGCTGGAGCAGAGGGTGTGTGGAGGACAGAGGGAGAAGCACAGCAAAATTCTACTTTGTATTCAAGGCTGTGTATACCTGTGATTTTTGATTGTTATTTAGAGCTCCATTTATCCATTAAAAAATATCATAGTATGGTTTGGGTTGGAAAGGACTTTGAAGATCATCTAGATCCAATCCCTCTGCTAGGGTCACCCTCCACTGACCAGGTTGCTCAAAGCTCCATTCAATCTGGCCTTGAACACTGCCCGGGGTGGGGCAGCCACAATTTCTCTGAGCAACCTGTTCCAGTATCTCACCACGGTCACATGGAAGAATTTCTTCCTACTGTCTCATCTAAATCTCTATATTCAATTTGCCTCAGACCACTGCTGGACACAGAGCTGTCACTCAAAAAGAACTATGCAAAATGACTCCTGAATCTCTCAGCAGTAATGTCTAATTCAGCTAATTCTTTACAGACACTTTGCGCTTATTTTCATTATATGTGTAACTTTGTGTTTGTCAACACTGTATTTCAGTTGACATTTATTGCAAATGATCCAGAATCATGAAGTGCTCCTGAAACTCATTGTAGCCAGTTTAATTTAAACTAAACTGAATATTATTTTTTTTTCAATCAGCAAACTGTCATTTATGATAAGCCAATAGAAATCTCTGAAGGATGTCAACAGCAACCTCTCTGAATCATGTCAACTTATAATTTTCCTACTGTTTTTTCTCCACCTGCTAGTCCATTATTAGTCAACAAAAAAATCTCTTTCTTCTCATGACAGCATAGGTCTACAAGACCCTTGATGAAGGATTTCATAAAAGCATGTCAATATCCAAATGCAATATACAAGGGCACACTCTCAACTCCATAACTTTTTTCATATGGTTTTATAGGCTTATTTGAAGAACTTTCATTGATCTACAAGTCCATACTTCCTTCAAAGCCACATCATTGCTTCTCTATTATCTGCTTTCTGTTCACATATCCAGTTCCCTTTATTACAGTTTGCAACAAGATTACCCAATTTAGAAGTCACCCTTGTTGGCCTGTAGTTTCCCCAGTTCCTCTCTGAGCCTCATTCCCTCAACAATGTTGTTGGTTACAGAACACAATTAGTTTTTTAACTATTTCTTATAGCTATTCCTTTTGAAACACTAGATTAGTATCAGCAAATCTCAGGGATCTATTACTAAAAGCTTTTCTTTTGAAAACTTTTCAATGGCTCTTCAATTTGAGAACTTTCCTAATTTGCACCCATGTGGGAAAGCTCTACTATGGGAATTTTCTTGACCAATTCTTTAAAGAATACTGAAGAAAGAATGATTTAATTTTCCTGATATGGTCTTTTTTTCCCTAGGAGCACCTTTAACACTTTTACTAGCTATCAGTCTTGGTTACTTGGCAAAATTTTGCTTGAAAAATTTTTTCTTAGTATTTTTATTCCTTTAAAAAAAAATTATTTCAAACTATTTTTATTATGCTTTTTTAGAATTTAAATACCTACTCTTTAAGATCACTCCTATTTTCCTCAGTCTTAACTTCCTTTCCTCTCTGTTTAAAGGAGATACATATATATATATAAAAATATATATATGCTCTTTTATTCTCTTGTTTAATTGCATTGGCTTTTTCTGGGCCTACTAAAGTCGGTTATTATATGTGGCATAAATATTTTCTGTCTTTCAAAGATGAGGTCTTTAAACCATCTCCACATTCTTCCAGATTTAGGCAAAGCATTTCATTTTATATAGATTCATTATTACTGGTTGAGACAGATCTTAACCTCATTTGACTTTAGGTTTTGATAATGATACCATTCCAGTAGTGACCAATTTTACTCTGTCATTTATTATACCTTCTGTCTTGTAGTGCACAAATGATTTTCTCCCTTCTGCCGAAGCCCTAAGATACTCGGCAGGTCAAGATACTCCCCCAGATGAAAAAGTCTTTGTTTCTTTGTCCAAGTTATTCAACTCCAAGCAAGTTTTACCTTTCCTTTCTTATACCAGTTTTTTACAATTACATAGTGATATCTGGCCTGGATCTGAGATTACTGCAGAGTATGTTACTAATTTCAAGAGATGTGGCTGAAGGCTTGGATTTTGAACACCATAGTCTGTGATCTTATACAAAAGGAGTTCCATATGAAAAAATCATAGCAGCTCCTAAGAAATTAATTTCACTGCAATAGTAGGAAAAGGAAAACATATAATTTAAAATTCAAATCCTGATAGTCCTCAGGTGCTTTTATTACTTTCTAGACCACCTTAGTAAAAGATGTCAAATGGTCAGTGATGGTAAACCAAAAAATCTAAAACTCTGGAAACCTTTATAATAAAGATTGTTGCTCAGCTGGGGCTCCACTATTCTTCGAAAAGAATTTGCAGTTACTTGCCTTTAAAAGTAAAACATCAAATACCCACTTCATAATCGAGTTATCCATAAAACTCTACTTCTCCACATCAGTTCTAATGAATTCTCTCTTGCTACCAAGCAAATGCAAGCTAATGATTGCAGAAAGACTAGGACACCCACAATAAAGCTTCCCCCTACGGTGTGCAGCTGGGCCCATTTCTTTTTTGAAATATGTTTTAGCTGGCAGTCCTGGAAGATGTCAGCATTCTGAGCAAAAAACCCAAAAACCTCTTTCAATGGCATCATTAATCAGGTCTGTTGGTTAAAATGCCTAAATGTTTTTTAAAGTAATTGAGAACAATGACTTTTTATATGTAATATATCAACACGCTGCCAATGCATTCTTAGACATCTATTTTATCATGGGTAGTTTTAAGCCACATGAACAGGACTTTTTTTTAAAGAATCATCTAAAAATTACTATGCAGTACGTCTTTTCTCCCTGTTACATATCACACATAACAAGTTCGGGTATAAGTGCTGCTGTAGCAGCTCCTTGAATTTGACACCTGATTTTTTATTATGTTTAACGCATGCTGAATGTAAGAAAGGGGAGTTTGGCCAAGAAACACAATGAGCTAGTAGCAGTCATACAGAAATACAAGGTGATATGATGTGTTGCTAAAGTGCTATCCCAAAAGACAGTGTCCTGGGTTGAAAGCACCAAAGCCAAAGAATAATCTGAAACTTGTATTCCTGTCATCAGACATAAAGGACAATTTAAAAAAACATATTCACAGCACAGACATTTTATATGTGATCTATTTTAATGCTGCAGTGAATGAGTGACACCGAGAGACACATTCTGCAGAGATGGAAGAAGTTGTTGATTTATCACTAAAGCTATATTTGTTTATGCAGGCAAATGACAGTAAAGACTGTCTTATCCTCAGCTGGTGAAATAGGCCAGGTGGTAATTATACACTCTGCTCCTAGCTGCCTTGCTACATTCCTTGATATGCCCTGTGTGCAAAACAGGTAAAACTTAGCTGTTCTTGTCTTTCTTTGCTTTAGTCTGTCCATTTAGCAGTTAGATTTCTTAAATTTTGCTTAGTATCTTTACTTTAAACCTGCATAAAATGTGAGTTTATTCCAGAGTGCAAATGAAAATGCAATAATAACTGCACTGAAAGTTGAATTACCTTTCAAATCACCCAGTTCCTTATTTTATTTTTTTTACTTCATAGCCTAAAACAAGTTCGTACCTAGGAACTTTGCCCTCATATCCTGCTTGTTTACTCAAGTTCTTTGTCAGCTTCCAAGCCTCCTGCCCTCCTTATTGAGTCAACTGTTAATTAATCACCACTGTTAATTAATTAATTAATTAACACTGTTCTGAGCAGTTTCCAGCTCAGACAATATTTCTATCCATAGCCATTTGGCTTAATCTGCCACAGAAAATTTTATGTGATAGTATCACATGCTCTAACAGATTGCTTCTATCTTTGAGCTCTTTTTCCAGATATTATTACTGTCTTATATCACTATATACATGTGTGTGTGTATAAAATTATACTTTTCTGGTAACATTCTTTATAGACTAAGAGTACTTTTTCATGCTATAATAATAAAAAAGACTGAAAGAAACAACTAGGACTTTGCAGGTGAGGATCTAAACTTCAGTGGAATTTTTAGAAAGATTAGGCAATATTTGGGAAGCATGAAGGTGAACAAGAATTCCTGGTGTTTAAGAACTCATCCTGTTATCAAAAATAAAGCTTTTATTTAACCATCTTTTCATTTGTTTTATGTAGTCATGTGCCAGCACTCAGCTGAACCTAACGGTAGGTAAAAAGCCTATTTACACTAGGGCATTCAGAAAGGTATTGCCAAAAATTTTTGGGATGATACATGAACTATTATTTATACAAGGAGCTAGATAATTATTGTTGGCCACTAGAAAAGAGCCTTTCTCTGTTCTCTCTGCACACTCCCTTCAGATATTTCTATACATTGATAAGATCCCACTGAGCCTTCCTACTTCAGGCTGAGCAGTCCCACCTGTCTCAGCCTTTCTAGTCTTTCCATAATCATCTCCGGCTTTAATTTCACCTAAATCCCGGAAGCAATGATGATTTTACATTTCTGCCATATTCCGTTATGTGGAAGGTATAGCTGGATATGACCCTGTTAGACTAGGCTTTTGCTTCTTAAATCAAATGATCATGACAATTTGGCTTTAGCCAAAACTGAAGGGCAAAATTGAAGCCCTCTCCTTCTCCTGCCTTTAGCTTTACTTCTTCTTCTATTTTTGGTATGTGAAAACTAATTGTTTCTAATACTGCTTCCATTGTAGATAAGTTACCCACAGCCCATGTGACCCATAGAACAATTTAAACAACAGAAAAAACTGGGGCACCAAATGAACAGTTATTTTCATACTTGTGAACAGTCTTCAGTTAAAAGACACTGATGTTAGTTTGTTGTTATCCCAAATGCTTTGATCTAGAAAGCTTGGGGAGAGGAGAAGAAACAATGCAAACCCTATACCTCATGTCACCCCAGCACATCCTGAAGTTGATTTTTAGGTGTCATTTGTCTGCTTTACAAAGCCGTTTTCCTTCAGTGGACAGTATCCAGAGTACAACAGTTTAGCATTCCCAATTAGGATAACTAAGGAACATGTAATTGGATATGAAACTGATTCAGAGAAGTCTAATGTATTTAGGAGAATACTCGCTTGGGAACTGTGATCAGGACACAGTATAAACACTTAAAGGCAATATTTAGAAGAAGAAACTTGTTTTTCATGTAGGTTCTTTTTTTTGTTTAACCCACTAAAGAAATTAAAAAAATCTCCTTAGAGATGCTTCTGGTCAGGTTCAAATTAACAACAGTGAAAAATCTGTCTGTAATTACAGACCCTCCATTACCTATTTCAGCTCACAGGACACCCTTAATTTGGTGAACTTCTTGCGTTTAGCTATTTTACAAAAATGTTATCAAGATATGCTGCATGTGCTAAAACGTCAATCTCCCACTCCAAAAAGGCACATGCATACAACATCAAAATGACTTATACTAGATTCATATATATAAAGCTTCTTAGAAATCTGACATCTTAAAGCTTGAAACCTTTCAACAGCTCATAACCTCCCAGTCTTTGAGTTGAATTTAGAGAAAGAACAACTGGGATTAAGCAAAGCCAAAGCCAGGATCAAATGTAAGTTAATGTGTGCGTTAAGCAAAAATGTTTCATGAAACTCAAAGAATTAATTTGACTGACTTAAAGGAACACCATATAAATACTTATACACAGCGTTTACTTTTTCTTTGATGTTTTTACTTAGTCATGCTATCATTTATATTCTGTTGTCATATATAATAGCTAAAAAGGTAGATAGGGGAATTAATAGAAAAGTGGATACTCTGAGGTAGAAGCAACTGATGATGGCAGTCTAATGATAGATAGACTTTGTGCCAGGCACTGTGCATTCATGTGACTAGTCTGATGCTGCAAGTCTCCTTGGAAGCAAAGAGATCATTTTAAGAATGACAGGTGATGACTGTTAGTTGAAGGAGTGGATAATAGTCCTTGAAAATTAAAATGAAAAATCTAAACAACATTCAATACTTCACTAAGAATGTAAATTCATTTCTGAAGACAAATATGCCTGTCAATTGAAAGGTTTCTTCTCTTCCCCTCTTTTAAACTTTGATATTCAGCTCAGATTTACTAGACACATTTAAAATTTATTCCTATGATGCTATTTTTACAAGTTTCTTTATAGACTAGAACTGCAATTTTAATAGGCTCTAAAAATGAATCATTATTTTTTGATACACAGAACACTGTGTACTAAATGCAATACAATAATTTGCACAAAATACATGAACTTGAATACTTTTACTTTGCATTTGAGAATGGATTCTTCTTGTCCACATTTTTCCACAAAAACTGGGATGTAAAGTTTTTTTTTAAGTGAATGTTAAATTATTTTCCCTTCTTGTACTCCACATAATGGGAAGAAATTTGAGAAGCTGTTTGTGAAAGCAGTAACATTTATCACAGTATTGATATTTTGAATTACAGTCCTTACAGATAGCGTGCAGATTTCACCAAGACTGAAACAGAAGTCTACAGGGTGATGTTAGGGATATGATAGTAAGAGTAGAAAACTCTAAATAATAGAACTATTATTTTTAGAAAATCATAAAATAAATAATAGAAATGTTATTTGTTAAAAACCACAATTAATTGGTACAGAAGTAAGTCTGCTTTTTGAATCATTTAATTTGAATACGATCTCTTCCTAAAGTCACAATTTATGAAGAAAAGGGGCAATTAAAAATGTAATAAATTATTCTGTATCTATTATTAATTCAAATAAGAATTCATTTAATGCAAATAAGAATTCATGGTAAAATACTGTAATCATAATATAACTAAATTAGTATTACAGTAATTCCTTAATTTTGGGGTAGTTTACTTCAGTTGCTGATTGTGTCATTAATACAGAGTATTAGGGAATAGATGCCATCCACAGCTACTGTTGTTAGACTAGAACATTATAAGCACAGCTATTCTGCTTCCAGGTTAGGGAAGTTGATTTTTGTAGTTTGGAGTGAACCTAATAAAACCCTATATGTGCAAGCTGGCCTCATGCAAAGCTATTTTGAGCATTTTTTTCACTGCATTCCCCAGAGATTAAAGTTCTAGCAAGGTCTTATATTTCGCAGGTGTCAGGCATTATTGCCATCTCTCTGGGACTGTCCGTTCTAGAAGCAGATTCACTGGGTGCAAAAGTGTTCATGCAGTTCTGGTGAAGGCTCAGGCACCTTATCCCAACATTTAATTTATCCATTTTTGCTCTATACTTGAACATGCAAGTGCTTTCTTCTCTCTTCCCTTTACATCATTCTAGGTAACAATTGTGGGAACATTTCTAGAAGAGGCAGGAGGCCACGGCTACGTGGAACTAATGAAAGAAGACCACAGAGCACAGAGGGACGTGAATGGAGGTGAACCCAGATTGAGGAGGAAGTAGCAAGAAGAATGTGCCAAGTCATCATGACTAGCTGGGGTCGCATGGACAATAACTTATAGCCAATGAGATGGACAATGTAAGCGCGTGCACAGATAAGAACAACCAATTAGCTTTTGCCCAGTAGAACTTCCTTGTCCACCGAAAGATGTGTAAACGAGCCTGTAGAATAAACAGGGTCTTCGATCTCTCTTCGGAGTCCGTGTCGTCAATCCCCTCAAATGATGACAATAGAAATATAATTCCAAGACTATGTTTTATGCTGCACCTAGAAGTGGTGCACACTACCGTCAATTTGAGGAAATAGAGGTTAATTTCTCAATTTAGATACCATCATTGCTCTGCCAAACTAGATTGGAAATAAGCACTTAAATGTAGGAGGTATCACCAAATTACTGAGCTCCAATGTGTCATCAGTTATTAGGCAGCCCAAAGATTCTCCCTTAACAAATCCAAATATTTTAGATTCACAAAAGTATTTTAGTTCTCTCATATGGATCTGCTTCAAATAATTCTAATAGTGAGTGTCCAACACTTTTCTTTGAAATTGAAACTGTAGATTAATGGCCCTACATCTAATATAATGCTTTTGAGCACACAAAGAAGATGAACAAGTATCTGAGAGATACATTAGATTGTATCTACAGACTAGAGACTATAGTGCAGGTAATAAACAGCTTGGACTAACATCATGGAAGTTGCAAAAATTCAAAGCAGTCCAATTCTATTGATCTTCCTACAGCATTAGCTGGCTGTTTCTAAATGCAAAACATGTGTAAATCTAAGTTAATGTGGCTTCTGCATTAATTCAATTCTTTCTTGCTTCAGCAAAAAAATGCTTGTACTGTACAAATCCTACTGTTGCAAAGCAATTCCTTAGGTATAAACAGCTTGGCTACTCTTAATGTTCTCTATACTGCTGAGGATCCCAGAAAAGCTGCAGAGATACATCACAGCAATCATTAGCAATCAACAGTTTCCAATTATTAAGTCACACCTGCTTGTCAAGCAGTTGATATAAATGAAGCAAAACTAAGAGTTTGCATTTAGTAAGGAGTTTTCTAAGAGAAATGTTTTACTTAAAACGCAGATACATCTCCAACAGGACTCTTTTCAAGGGTGGAGTGTAAAATTGAAAGTGTTGAAACACAGTAAAAGAGACAGAACTCTTCTTTTTTGCTAGATTGGAGACTTGAAATTGCGTGAACTGGCTAATGTGTTCAGAGGCAGAATTGGAAAAATGGAGATAGTAAAACCAAACCAACTTCCCAAATCCATAATACTTTTCATATTTATTAATTTAAAGCTTGTTTTTAAATAGAGATTTTTTCTCATTCACCCAGAGTTTTGAGCGCTGAGTAAACTAAACATACGAAACCACCCTTGGAGACTGACTTTGTTCAAATGCAGAATCAGAAATGTTCCTTATTAACTTGCAGTGTCTGCTTGATGCCAGCATATGCTTTTGTTGTTATTTCTTTGAACTAAACAATGCTAATTTCCATATATCTCCATGATGCTGTTTTCCTCATACTTACTTAGTTTACTCTTTAATACTTCTTTGTTTCCAAATCTTGAGACAAATGAAAATGGGAAGAGAGTTATAAGATAAATATGTTTGAAATGAATAGCTGCATCTCTCATAAATCTGTTTTTTAATTACAAATGAGCTCAACATGGTAATGCATTTTACTTTAATTATGATTTTTATGACCTTCTTAGAGCTGAAAGCCATTTCTCTTTATTTAATGACATGTATGCGTGTGTTTGGGGAGTTCTGTTGCTAAATGATTTCCAGGAAAGCTAGTGAAGCAAACTAATGAAGTGTCAGATAATACTTTGTAGTGTTTTTATGGAATGTCATTATTGGATCAAGAAAAGACCTGTCTTGCATTTGCAAAATCTTCAGAGTTTGAAGGCTTAAAAGAGCATATCAGGCCCAAATTTGAAAATAATCTCCCTGTTTTACCATATCCAGCTTGTACATTTGACCATATAACACTACACTAGGCTACTGATAGATAAGTGCAAGTCAGATTTGTCGCATTAATTTACAAGGGTAAAAGTGTGTCTGAATCTTATACTTGCCTGGCTTTTTTTTCCTCTTTCTCTTTCTCTTGCTTGCTCATGGTTTCTTTTAAAATAAGCATCACCATTTCTCTTGGCTACAGATTTGTTTCTGGAAGCTGATGCGCACTGCATCTGGCATATACAGTATATGCATTCAGCTTGTAGATATGGAACTTGTCAACCTCAGAGTGAATCTGCAGCAGGTGGAAGTGACACAGCACTGATTTCAATACAGTTCTATCACAACAGTGATGGAACCTGGGTCAGCCCCACACACGGTTTAAAACACTTTTTATAACAGAATTGCTCATAAGTAAGCTCTTTCACAAAGGCAACACAAAAGACTGGGTTCTTAATATGGAAATGATTAAGCAATTCAAGAAGTCAACTGGTGTAGGATTCTTACACTGCATCTTGTTTTGGCAAGGAAAAGAAGCCATATACACTTAGGGTGCAAATATTTTAAGCCTTCAGTTGGGAAGCTAAAAGGATATTATTAAGTTATAGAGCATCTGGGTAGCACTTAAGCATATAATAAGGAAAAAGTAAATGGTATGTCCTTTAGTTGCAAGTTAAACATGGACTTAACATGCATTTTTTTAAAACTGATTCTTTAAAACAATTGCTACCATATTGTTAGTACATGAAAGGATGAAAATGATTTTCAAGGATAACTGAATGTACACTATTCAACCTCCACCATATTTCATTAACTAAAAACCATAAAAGCCTGACTTTTCTTAGAGAAATTAAGAACTTTATTTTTCTTTCTTGTTTTTTTTGTTTTTTTTTTTTTAAGAAGGTGAAACCAAAAGCATTGTATAACGCACAACAATTAAGTTAAATTGATTTAGACATACGAGAAAATAAGTGAAAAAATATGGTTTGGATATATCCTAATTTTGAACAAAACCATTTCAGAACAGGTTTTCTTTTTTACTCTGATTTTCCTCTGTATCTTCTTTTTTTTCACTTAATAAACTACCTCACCAATTGATCCTGCTAGACAGAAACCAAGTTTGTGTAATAAATTATTAAAGTTACGTCAGACTCATGATGTAGTATGCTTGAGGCTTTTAAGCAGCATTTTTTTTACTTCGTATTACTTAAAAAGTACACAAGGGATTCCAAGGCGCTATTAGATCCTTTTACAATATACTTAGTTTAGTTGTATGCCATTAAGTTACTAAACAAAATCAAAGATGGCATTGTGTCCTACATTCTGCTTCAGAGCTACATTTTGTAGGTAAGATTTTTACTCCTCACAGAAAAAGCCTAATACTTGGAAGATGTTATCTGGTTTTTTTTTCTAAATTTGCCAGTGGGGAAGTCACACAGATGGTGGTTAAAGACAATAACTCACCATTTCACTGTGAGAACATATACCAGCTCTGAAGGGCACTCAATTGCCTATGTACCTACTACCTACAATGTGCAGCTATTGCAACCTGTTCAAAGGCCAATGCATACCACTTTAATTAGTTAGATGAATTGAGCCCTGCCTCTCTTAGGCTTGAAAGTAAAATTCTTCTCATATTTCTGTGTGGCAGAGTTGCTCTCAGCTCAAGAAGAAAATGATACAAGAAAACAGCATATATTAAAATTGCAAGGATTTAATGGTAAATAAAACTGATGTCACAACACCAGTCTGCAGCATGATGTGTGGGTAGCATGTCTTCTGTTAGAGGACAGAGCTGTGGAAGAGTTGTGGTATTGCCTTATTCCGTTTGCTGCAGTCTGGGCCAGGCAGAGCTCTCCCAAAGGAGAGAAAGTAGGTCCCTTCCCAAAACCAATTAAACACATTGAAGCAGAAGCCTGTTTTCTGCTTACTTTATTCTGCCCTCTAAAGAGAATAAGAAACACCCAGCTGGAGACTGTAATACAAATAAACTGAAAGACTGCAACAAAGAGCAGGAAGAAAGTGTGTAGGTAGCCTTCAGAGGTGAAAAGATGGATATGGATTTTTCCCAGGAGAAAATGGGCAACTTCTGGAGTAAAAGAGAAGCCTAGACGCAATATGAAAAACAGTCCCATAACACTAAGACTTGCTGAACCAAGAAAAAGCGTGAAGGCAGAACCACACCTGCAACAATATGTTGCGTGGATTTTATTCTGAGTCTGCTTGTTTTAGTGTTACTAGTGATTCAGATTTTCAGTTTCAGAAGCTTCTGTGTGCTAGCTGGTGTCCTAGTACAGGAAATCAAGGGCCATTTGGGATCTTGTATCATGCTCACTTTTAGGAAAATCTTAATACTGTGGCTTAGTAGAGGAGTTCCAAGTTAGGAAGATATTACTAAAAGCCATCATTTACCTATATTCAGTATATTTAGTTATTTCAGGTGTGAAACCTACAATGGTGCAAAACAGTCATGTCTGAATGCTGTCCCCATGTCTGTATCAATCAAGGGTGGACCAAGGAAGAGTGCAATATTTCTTGTTAACAAGCTGTTCCTGAGTATAGCAGGAGATGTTTGATGTCATATCCCACATAGGCAGTTTTCGTATGTCTGCTGATACACATAGTGCTATGTGTACTGGCAGTCACTACAAGCTGTGATTTTTGGATTTCAGATTCCAGTTCTTGTCTCCTGGGAACTGAGAAGAATCAGCCTAATTACTTAGAATTTTTAACAACAGCCAGATGTTTTTCACAACTGCACTTTGACTGGCATAACTGTGTCAGTTAACCTTTCCTTCTCTCTCTACACTGAAAGTTTAACAAGCAGCTCATTGCCTCCAGCTAACTTCATAAATGAGTTATAAATCCAGAATTGTACTATTAGGCATGATAGCCTGGAACAAAATTTGTTAAAGGACTGACGATGTGATTTGTTCTGCAATGGTATATTCTGTTTTCTAGTATAAAAGAATAATAATAAAACAAGATGGACTTTGTTACTCTGAGAGTAACGAATTTATCAATTCCCTGTTCGGGTCAGCTAAACGCTTACTGAGTATATGAGGACTCATTACACTCACACATAATGAATAAAAACACAAACCCAAACAGGCATTTGAAGACAAAGAATAATGTAGCACATTACAGTTAACCCATTTTTTTGAAAAGGAGTATAACTAAGTGACATTATAATCACCTAGAGGTTCTGCTAAAGGCTGCCCAACCAGAAAGACAGAGTGGATGAGGCTTTTTATAGACAGATGGTAATGGCCTCATGTTTACAAGTCGTGGTTCTCATGGGGGACCTGAAGGTAATGGATTCCATCCAGAAGGACCTTGACACGCTTGAGAGGTGGGCCAGTGCCAACCTCATGAAGTTCAACAAGGAGAAGTGCAAAGTCCTACAACCAGGTGGGGGCAATCCCAAGCAAAAATATTGGCTGCGTAGAGGAGAACAGATTGAGAACAGCCCTGAGGAGAAGAGCTTGGGGATTATGGTTGACAACAAGCTCAACCTGGCAGTTGAGTGAGCTGGCAGTGTGCGCTTGCAGCCCAGAAAGCCAACCATATGCTGGGGTGCATCAAAAGGAGCTTGACCAGCAGGTCAAGGGAGGTGATCCTGCCCCTCTACTCTGCTCTCGTGAGACCCCACATGGAGTACTGCAGCCAACTCTGGGCCCCCAGCGCAAGAGGGAAGTGGACCTGCTCGAGTGAGTCCAGAGGAGGGCCACAAAAATGACCAGAGGACTGGAGCGCCTCTCCTATGAAGACAGGGTGATAGAGTTGGGCTTGTTCAGCCTGAAGAAGAGAAGGCTCTGGAAACAGCTTGTAGCAGCCTTTCAGTACCTAAAGGAGGCCTAGGAGAAATCTGGAGAGAGACTTTTTACAAGGGCATGAAGTGACAGGACAAGAGGGAGTGGCTTTAAACTGACACAGGGGAGATTTAGATTAGATATGTTAGATATAAGTTCTTCACTATGAGGGTGGTGAGACACTGGAAAAGGTGCCAAGAGAAGTTGTGGATGCCCCATCCCTGCCAGTGTCCAAAACCAGGCTGGATGGGCCTTGAGTAACATGGTCTAGTGGAAGGTGTCCCTGCCCATGACAGGAGAGTTGGACCTAGATGTTCTTGAAGATCCCTTCCAACCAAAAAAAATTTATGATTCTATAATTAACTAGGTGACCATTAATTTCTTGTGTTCCTCCCTTCTCTTTTCTCCACCTTCACACTTCTTTGCTAAAAGTCAGACTTACAATTATACCTGTAGTGTATTTATATTAATCAGGACATATAGTCCAATGGATGACTGCATGTTACTGTAAACTTCCCTAGTGGTACTGGTGTATATATGATCTTTGTGGAAGATTGCTACAAAACACTATTGAGAAGATTAACAGGTAAGCGTATGCAAGGCTGTTATTTTCTAACTCTTTTGTCTATTTTGAGAGTTTTATGCTCTTGAATCAGATCCTTCAGTCTCTATCTTTCCCTACAACAATGCCAACACTTCAAAGAAAGTTTGAAGTTCACTAGGACAGACTCAGATATCTAATCTGTTTAGTTTTCTTGTCTTTCCCTCCTCAGTGAGGTATGTCACATTATATTTCAAAAGCAATTTCTTTTTCAGCTGTGTCTTTTGACAAATAAGAAAACATTTTACCAATCAATCACTTTTATGAAGTGAAACAGTAAAAAGAACTTCTGCATTTTTTTTATCACTAAGGTGATTTTTTACCTTTGTAGGTTTGTTTGGGATGGGAGAGTCAGTTTTGTGCTGAGAGATAAAATCACTTCTCCTGAGTACTAAAAAATTTCTTCTATATAATCGACAATGTGAAAATTGTTATTGCTGTATCATTAATAGATGTCGTGTTTAGACATTGAAAGTGGTTTCTGTAAAAAGTAAGCTCTTGTTCACATACATTTATTCATCTGAAATGTTTGTCTTTAAAAGTACATAAATAGGAGCTCAAAGGGAAGTTTTAGAACTATATGTTTTGAAACATTGATCAAATCATTTTTAATGGAAGCGTTATCTAAATCTTGTAGAAGTAATGAAAATTTCTCCAGGTGTTAAACTGTAGAGTCTTCTGTCACTTTGATATAAGGGTTAGACAACAAAGTGGATTGCCTTGTCTATCAAAGTGTGGTTGAAAATGTTAGTGATTACTGAGGTAAGAGTGACAAAGATATAGGAAAGTTAATCTGGAATTTACCAGTTTAAAGAAAGTAGATGCTTAACAAAAAACCAAAAAAAAATCCCAAACTCAGAAAAAAACTAGTACAAGATGATGATAAGTTTGCATAAATCCATTTAGTTCAGGCATAATTTTAGAATTGAATAACAATGGTGCTTGCTAGGTAAAAGCATCGTGACTTTATCTAAAAAGATACATTTAAATTATATTTAATCTGATTTAATTTCTTATAGTTGGCTAAACTAAGATGAATATAAACATATGACTTTCACAGTAAAGTAAAGGTGGAAAGAGTTTGCTTAAAAACATAGTTGCCTTCAGCTTTGTTCTACAAGGCTTGTCATTATCTTGAGTTTTAAACTGGGCTATGAGGAAAAGAAAAAATAGTAGGGTATACAGTTTGTTTGGTAGAATAATTTCCTTAAAGACAACACATTATTTGTCTTGACTTATTGGGTGTCACAGTGGCCAGATGGAAAACTCAATTTACATTTTATTTTAACTGCTTTATCAACTATTCCATTGACAAAGAGAGTGTGAGTGAGAAAAATGTGGGATTTTTTGCTTATAGCTGCATTAAAATGTTACAGTATGTTAAAGTTTTTGCTCAAAACATTTTCATCACTATTACTCTTTCCCAGAGTCCCCCATTTTTAGCTGTTTCTAGAAGTGAGAGCTCTAGTAGTTATTATGGCTAACATTTTGCTGCCATTTCCTCCATCCCCTCCCATATATTGATGAATCATAGAATCACAGAACAGTTAGGGTTGGAAAAGACCTTAAGATCATCTAGTTCCAGACACCCTGTCACAGGCAGGGATGCCTCATCTTAGACCATGTCATCCAATGTTCTGGCCAACCTGGTCTTGAGCACCGTCAGGGATGGAGCATTTACCAGCTCTTTGGGCAACCTGTTCCAGCCCTCATTACCCTCACAGTAAAGAACTTCTTCCTTATATCCAATCTAAACTGCCCCTGTTTAAGTTTTAACCCATTACCCCTTGTCCTATCACTACAGTCCCTGAAGAAGAGTCCCTCTCCAGCATCCTTATAGGCCCCCTTCAGATACCATGCAGCCTTCTCTTTTTCAGGCTGAACAGCCCCAACTATCTCAACCTGTCTTCAAATGGAAGGTTCTCAAGGCCTCTTATAATCTTTGTGGCCCTCCTCTGGAATCCACAATGTATTACAAGGTCTGCACGTCAAAGACTTTGTCAGCCTGCTGTAAGGTTTTAATTAGTTTGCTGAGGAGTGCTGCTATCTCCTTGATTTTCTTCAGGGAAACTGAGAGTTTAAGAGAACAAGAGTTCAATCCTTGATTTCCCAAATCTCTGACCCTTGTTAAATCATATGCTTTTTCTCAAGAGAACAAGTCTTCAAAGCTAAACAGGAGCTTGTGCTCTACTGCTAGAGAGAGGAAAAGACAGAAAAACAGTAGTTAAATTATGTTTTGATCCACTTGACCTTCCTCTCTGCTTAGACACAGCACGTGTGTTCCTCTTTTGCCTTGCTTACATTTCTCCAAAGGCAAAGAAAACATGCATTTACTGGCCACAAAGAGTATCTAACATTTTCTGTGGGCTCATGCTTGTCTCATTAGTTTGGGATTACTGAACTGACTCTTTTTCCAGCAGATATAGGATCATAGAAGCGCAGAATAATTTAATTTATAAGGGACATTTAAAGGTTATCTAGTCCAACTAGATCAGGCTTTTTAGAGACTGACTTTGGATGTTTCTCAGATTGGGGCATACACCACCTCTCTGGGTAACCTGTTCTAGTATTTTACTACCCTCATGGTAAAAAAATTTCTTCCTTATATCTAGTCTTTCAGTTTAAAACCATTTCTCCTTCTCCTACTGTAACAGGCCTTATTAAATAGACAGGCCGTCTTATATAGACATCCATGGTATCACACAATGTAAAAAAACCCCAATTTTGTACATGCCTCTTATTTTCTGAGCATGTTTTGCTGGTTGCAGCTTCTGGGAAATCTATGATTCCAGACGCATTTGCTTTTGCACAGGTCTCCCCCAAAATCTCTATCCTCTAGAATCTTATGAAGGTGCATAGATGGGGCCTGGAATGCTGAACTGGATCAGTGGATTTAGAACTGTTGTGGTTTAAGCCCAACCAGCAACCCAGGACCATGCAGCCGCTTGCTCACTCCCCCCCACTGCTTCCTCCCCCACTTCTGAAGGGATTGGGAGAAGAATTGAAAGAATGCAACTCCCACAGGTTGAGATAAGAGCAGTCCAGTAACTAAGGTGTAACACAAAACCACTACTGCCACCACCAATAATAATAATAATAATAATAATAAGGGAAATAACAAGGGGAGAGAATACAACTGCTCACCACCCGCCGACTGATACCCAGCCTGACCCCAGAAATGCTTTAGCCCTTCCGGGTAACTGCCCCCAGTTTATATATTGGGCATGATGTGCTGTGGTATGGAATACCTCTTTGGCTAACTTGGGTCAGGTGTCCTGTCTCTGCTTCCTCCCAGCTTCCCCTCCTTCCTGGCAAAGCATGAGACTCAGAAAGTCCTTGGTCAGAGTAAACATTACTTAGCAAAACCAAAAACATTGGTGTTATCAGTGTTGTTCTCAGACTGAGAGTCAAAACCACAGCACTGCACCAGCTACAAAGAAGGAGAAAAATGACTGCTGCTGAACCCAGGATAAGAAGGTTTTATTTTGTAATAACAAAAAAGGAAAAGGGCAATATTTAGAAAGCATGAGAGGTGAAAAAGCAGCCTAGTATTTTCAATGACATTTCACATGCTAGTATTGAAAGCTTTAGCACTCTTCTGTTCCTGGCAGAAGGACTAGTATAAGTTCAGTGACATGGTAAATGTTTCCTTAAAATTCTGGAAAAATACAAGAAAAGAACTCTGTTTAAAATCCGAAGACATCTTATAGGCAGCAGCTTCATTTTCTCATAGAAAATAAGTGAGGGTACATTGTCATGAAGTATTAAAACAGCAGTATCTGAACTGGAGACATGTTTGCATTTCATGACATGCCTGTTTGATTTCCTTTGTTATTTTATTCATGATATTCTTCAATCACCTTGATTTATTAATTTCATATGAAATGTATATTTTAGCTTGAGCAAATGAGAGTACATTTGAAAATGATTTTATTGAAATATTTCCACTCTGATTGTTGGATATTGATAATCTTGGTACGGTTGAAGCAGAAATTTTGCAAGCATCAGAAACAAGATTGGCTATGGTTTTTTTGTTTTGTTTTTTTTTTGTTCCTCATCTTGTAATAAAACTGAAAGTTTTGAGAAACACATCAAATAAGTGTAGAGAATTTTTCTGTAAAAGAGGACCTTTGCAGGGACAACTAGGGTTTAAAAGATCTCCTGTTCTGAATTGCGGCCCCCTAGGGCTAAAACTACATCCAATTACAGCTATGGAAATGCCATAAAGTAGGGAGAAAATAAATGAGAAAGAATGTTTTGTATTGCTTACAATTCATTCCATTTTCCCCTTAAGCAAACAAACCATTATCTTTGGTGATGGAAAAGTCTTTAACATGATATGAAACTTTCTTATTTTACTCTAAGCACAAGAATAACATTTCTTTAAGAAGTGGGTGGAAGAAATAAGAAATTGAGAAAAGAAGTGTTAAACTTTTAAATAAGTTTAGCCAAGAACAGTCAGATTAATGATTTGCTTTATTTTTCCTTCAATATCAGAAATCCTATATCAAAACTATTGTTTCAGTAAAATGTAGTTTACCATGCAGAGAAAATTCTATGGCGTTCTGTATTTCCATAGCTAATCTTTTTATTATCCTAAAGCCAGCTTTTATAGCCCAGAGCAATAATTTTTATCTACTGAGGAAGTTTCAAATGGGCATCAGTATTGGGCAGCCTCCCTCCCTTTTCTTCCTCATAGTCAGAAAACACAGAAGGCAGCTAAGCTATGTTGAAATGGCCCAAAATAAATTCAGTTACTTTTCTCCAAGCTGCATACTTTTGTTCAAAAACTTATATTAATATGATAATTCTGCAAATTCCAAGTGATTTGCATTTTCTATAATTTTGGACTATTTTCTCTGGCTCCATATATACAGCGCCAAATTGTTTTCAGCTAATTTGTATTCTAATCATATTCTTATTTTGGGCATTTGTGATTTCTTCTCTGCATATTTTAATGAATCTTTAGGTTGAATAATCATGATGTTGCAAGTGACAAATAGGGTGCTAGTGCACTGTTGTCACATGACAGAGAAGAGAGTGTTGTTGCAAGCTACATGGTGGGGAGAAAGGGGGCTAATGATGGCCCATTTGCACTACTGTGAAGTACTGAGAACATTTGTAACTGAATTCATGTTGTTCACTTCCCATATCTCTTAGTTAGTATTTGTTTATGGAAAGGAATTTAACCTGATCTGCACTGCTGGGATAGTAACCCCAGAAGTTCATTTGAATATTGCTGTGTGTCCCAGCCCCAAAGACAAAGATGCTAAACCTCTTTCTAAGAAGTTGAGTCACAGAATCTTGTAATTGTTACCATACGGTTCAATTGACTGAATTAAACTATCTAATTCCAACAAAGAAGGGGCAGACTGAGATGACTATAACCATTCCAGTTATAAAAATAAAGAGGTGGTTTAATGCTCAATAGCATTAAATCCCAACAAAACAAACTGTTTAAAACTAGGAAATGAGGAGAAAAAGGATGTAAACCTTGTTCTGCTGCTTGGAGTTGATTATGTACAGAGGTCTAAGTTACCTCATCCTGATAACTTCACATATTTCCGGTCTTTATCTGCTTTTGCTTTCCTTCAAAGAAAAAAGGATTGGTAAAACTAGGAGGAAAACAAATAAAGAGAACAGGAATGATCCATGTTTTGAATTACCTTCCGTATGTAGGGCCAATTAGATATTTAATCTCCCCATTACAACCTATTTGGTTTAAAAATGTTACACTGTTATACGGGAATTAATTACTTGTCCTCTCTGATTTATGTTTCTGCAGTGGTACAATTTCTTAGTATATAACTTAATGAACTGGAAGAGCAAGAACTACTTAATATATGGACAAGAACCTTGATTAGGATGCCAAATCATTAGGACAACGAAAAGGTCTGGGATAGTAATGATAAAGTTTGTCAGTTTCTGTCCTACAGATTATAAAAACACGAGAATGTAATTAAAAGTTCAAGATCTGGAAGAATACTTTGTTTTACAAGAACATCTTTTTTAAACAGCACTTCCTTCTTCAGTATTCTAAAGCTGCATTTTGGCATTTAAAGTTTGGGGTTTTTTTGTCTTTTAAAGAAATTGGCAGGTGTGGGTGTCATCAGGTTTGAACTGACACCCCCAGATCTCCTCTTTACAAGATTTTCAACTGGAAATCTGGCTATCCAGTATGACCATTTTGCTATACAGTGCTCTCAAATTATCGTCCCATTGTCTATTTTTTCATATCTTGGCAAGATGCTCAGCCAGTGGCTGAACTGAACCAAGTGTGAAATTTCAACTCTTAAAGTCTTCTCTAATTTGACATAAATGTATTGGTCAAATCTGTGACAGGACATTTTCCACCAAAGTTATTGGCATTCTTGTCATCTTCATGCCAACACCTTATCTTTGTTCCCAGCAGTTAGGTTCCCCTTCCAGTCACTAGTGAATTAATTAGTAAATTAAGTAATACTTAATAGTGAATTATGTATCCTATAATTAGGTTTATGGATTTCTTCTTGAGAATCCTTCCCAGATTTTGGCTAGATCAATCATTTCCATTAGCATTCATCTCCTGTATTTCTGTTCTGTTGTTTCTCCAGAATTCAGCAGAGTATGTTTAGAAGGCTAGAGTGCTAATACACATCTTATAACTGAATGCATTTTTAGACAGGCCCTCCAGCAGTTACCCTTTCTTCACAGCAGGGAATATACATTTTTGATGTGTTAATGAACAAGGTTGTCCAATTCTCTCAGTTAGAGGCTGAAAAGCAGCTGCAGGATGTACAGAAAATACACCTACAGGGACAAGGGCCATGGCCAAATGTCAGACAACTAAGAAATAATTGAGTAGTTTAAGGCTACAAACATTTCAATATTTATCATCATGAAAGACTTTTCTTAAAAGCTGTTAGAATCTTAATGGATGTCTTTTGGAGTCCCAGAAGGTATAGCCATTTTTGCTAGACAGCACACAGAAAAATGTACACATATGTGAATAGTAGCATATAAAGGAGAAGAAAAGGGCATGTGTTCTTGAATGAAACTTTTCCACAGGAATAATCTCTCCAGTTCTACCTTTTTAACAGTTATAAAAATTAAGCATAGCTGGATTTTTCACAGCTCTCGGAATCATATGTTTACCTTTTACCTTCTAAGAATATGAATAAAACTCCTAAGGAACATGATAGCATTTCCAAGCCTTCATAAAAAATCAGACTTCACCCAAATTTGTCTAATTATAAAAAAGAACAGAAGGAAGAACTTTTATTTCTTCTTTAAAACAGTTAGCGTACCCTAGATTTAAGCCTAGCATGAACTTTATTACTTTTTAAATGGAACTTCTCAGAGTTATTAGTCTTTGAAGCAAATCAAGAAGGAGACCATATGTACCACTGCAGACTATCTCAAAATGCAGCTTCATGAGCCCTTATTTCAGTTGAGAGGGGATAAAGAGAATCATTTATTTTCATAATGGCTCTATTAGGGCAGGCCATGCCTCTCCCTAGAAATGCCCTGTTAGCAAAGCTGTCATCCAACAATGATCTCTGGGAAGGTGAATGAATACAACACAGACTGTTCCTGCATTCATTTTAGAATAGTCAATAACTTCCCCCATGTCTCCACTATTTCACAAAGCTTCATAATTTCTTGAGGTTTATTTTTTGTTTAGTGATAATGCCCTTTCATGGGCCACAATTCGATCCAAAGTGAAAACTTGCCTAAGCAGAGAATTATACACTAGAGAAATATTTACAAGATCTATTGTAATTTCTTCTGCAAGCGGTCTACATAATCATTTTTCAGACTACCGTGTGAAGCTGATAGACTGATTTTTCTCTCCGAGTGCCCCTGGCCATATTCCAGGGTCATATATGACTGTTCAAGACACTAATGGGGTAAGAGCAAGTGTATCCAGTTTCAGAAACCAATTCTTTGTAACACACTTGGGAACAGGAAGCGCTAAAAATAGTAAGCTGGACAGTTACTGTAAAAAGGTGTTACCTGGGAATACTCAGATCTTAAGGGGTTCCAGGAAAGGTTAATCTTTAAGTAAGAGCCCACGCCTCATTGAAATCAAGGTGTGTGTACTTTGAGCTAAAGACTTGGATTCTACATGTCATGTTTCACTACTGGGAAATCAGTTTAAGATGGACCTTTCATTTTCACTATTAAAAAAAAAAAACAAAAACATTGGAATAGGTTTTCAGAATTTTTGGGTTATTGCACTAGCTGAAATATGATTGTTAATTCCCATTGGAATAATTGGTCACATGTGTTTCAAAAACAACGACATATGTGCAGATTTGATTTCACAGGACAGGAGGGAAAAAAAAATGATTTTAATTGAAAAGCACCCTAAATGGAGTACATGGAAATGTTTGCGTGACACATGAGAAGTACTGCCATTGTATTTTTAAATAAAAAAAGAAAAACATGAAGCAAAACCAGTTGCAACAATTAATTTGACTCTGATCAGTGCACAGAAGATTATGATATGGTAGATTATGATGAGACACAGATCATTCACTTCAAGGTGTCACTAGAAAGGGTTAAAAAATAAAAGACATTGCTGAGATTTATGCTGAGATATGAAAGTATTGGTTTACAGTATGATGTCACCAGGAGCTGATGAGTTTAAAGTTATGATGTGAAGTGTCCTTATTTTGCATTATGGTATCAATAAAAGACAATCAAGTTTATCATGTACCAGCTTGGAAATTAACTTTTTATGGCACACTAGTGATCAAATATTTATACTGTGATATAGCTCAGAAGTCTTGAGTTCTTTGAATATCTTTGCATGCGGAACAGCATTTGGCAATTGTTTAGGTAAGAAAGTGAAGAAAAATTTCTGGGTTTAAGATGAATGCACTAATTGTGCAGTGTAGTTGCACTTAACTACAAAACTGTCTTGTAGAACAGCGAATTTAAAATTAATTGCTTAATATTAGGACTATGATCTGGCTCTCAGATTTGTCAAAAAGAAACCCCAACCAACAAACCCCAATCAAAACAAAGCCAAATAATCCAAACAAAACTTGCAGGAGTTAAAGCAGCTTTTGTGAGAAAACTAATTAATCTACCAGTTCAAAGTCCCTAGTTGCACTGTGATGTTATGATTTGAGTGTTCTGAGCTTGAAACCTGAACTGATGTAGGAGGAATTTTAAGTCATGGCTCTGAAGGTCTTTAGGTCAAACCCAGCATCACTAATCATGTACTTTTTTGCTATGGCATGGAGACATTACTCATCACATCCTCAACTCCTCTGATCAAGACTGGAAAATAAATGCTTATGTGACCCAACACCCTCTTTTATCACAAAAGGAAAAAGACTATAATAATGATTCCAGTTCAGATGTCAGTTTAGATACCATTTCTTAGCATAATAACCCATGAACTTTTACAAGGGACTGTAGTGACAGGACAAGGGGGAATAGCTTTAAACTGAAAGAGAGAGGATTTAGATTAGACATTAGAAAGAGGGTGGTGAGACACTGGCACGGGTTGCCAAGAAAAGTCGTGGATGCCCCATCTCTGACAGTGCTCAAGGCCAGGCTGGAAGGGGCTTTGAGCAACCTGGCCTGGTGGAAGGTATCCCTGCCCACGGCAGAGAGCTTGGAACTAAATGATCTTTAAGGTCCCTTCCAACCTAAACCATTCTATGATTCCATGATGATATAGAATTCAAACCTCCTCTGTTTTAAAATTCTGCATATTCCAGAAGCAACAAAAAAAATATTCATAAGAGCCATTAACTTGTGAATTTTTAGAAGATAATCTTTAGATATCTCTACTTAAAACAATTATTTCTGTCTTTGGATATGCTAGTGTTATTTTATTAGACATCATCACCTTGTTGTTGTCTAATACAAGAATAAAGTTCTTTTCCTCCCTGTTTGTGCTTTGATGTACCTTTTCCTGGCTGAAATGTCCATCTACTTATTCTTGATGAACACACTTGGAATAGAATATGAAAAGGGAATAAATGCATGAAGGTAGTTACTGGCTCCTGATTAAGTGCTAAGAAGAGTAGTCCCAGCTTGTGCTTGGATTTGTCACTTTCAGGTGACATTAGGTAAAAACCTTCAAATCTCTCTTGTAGGGATGAAAGGCAGTAAAGCCTTTTTTGTGGATCTGGCCTGAAGACATACTTCAGCTGACACTGTGGCAGACTGTGAGTAAGTGGGCATAAGATATTCTGTCACTAGACAAAGTGACATTAATATTGTGCCTCACCATGAGTTACAATGGCCACAAGCCATTAGTTCCAATTAAAATAATGATTTTCTCTTTCAGAATGCAATGCCAGACTTTGTATCAGGTCAGTGATTAATGCATGTTCCTTTTGTGCCTTTAATGGTGAAATATAAACAGGGTAGGCTAATCCTCCATCTTCTTTCTAACTGACATTTTTAAGTAGGACAAGCACACACTGGACGCAGATGTTCACCTCAGTATAGTGACTGTTTAGTGAACACAGTCATTTGTCTCAAATTCAACCTGGGGTTTAAAGTAAGAAATTCCAAGAGATGCCAGTTTCTGATGTCGATTATCTGCAAAGTACTATACTTCTGAAAGCACTAGACACCTTTTTTTTTGTTGTTTTCTTTGTAGAAATTCTACATTTCCCCTCCCTGCCCCCCCCTTCCATCCCCTTTTCCCTTGGAGAGATCTTCAGTGGATTATACAGCAAGTTATTCCAAACAATTCATCTAGAAGGACTGAAACACAATGCCATGCTGGCACAGTTTTAACTAGCTATTGCATGTTGACTGCCCCATGGTGTTAACTGTCCATACTTATTTTAGTTCAAGTACAAGATAGTAAGGTTTACACAGCCCTAATGAAAGAGGCTTAAGCAAACAAATTAACTAATGTTGACTGTGGGCTGCAAGCACAGTTGCAATTATTACATATTAGTATTAGTTTGAAAGTGACAGAAACAATAGGTTTATCAAACCCACAACAACCCACAGAAATGAGTCATCATAACTAGAAGTCATATAGCTCATAATGCAAGTTCCAAATAAACTCTTGTACCTACACATCTGAAAATAAAGCAAAACGATTTTTAAGAACTACTTTTTTTAAGCTATTATATTCTTCAACAATTTCACCTTTCTTTCTGCAATTTTAGTGCCATTTATGTCTATGGAAGGGCTGTAGTTAGCTGCCAAAGGGCACTGTGTCTAGTAGCCCAGGAAGCTATTCCAGCATTTGCCTAATAGTATTATTTGCTTTTCTTCGTACGTACACATATTGCTGATCTGTGCCCTGGAAGTCTTCTCAAGCATCAAGGAAGTACAGAGCAAATAAGTAAGTTGAAGTGCTGGGTGTGGAGACAGCAATAAACATAACGTATTAGGCAGTCCCATATTTGAGCTGTTCAACAATCGAGGTCTCCTGAGAGTAATGTGCCTTCAAATCTGCCTCTTCTCAAGTGGTGTTTGTCCACTTACTCAGATACGTTGCAGGGGAATAACTGTGCATGCTTTTGGGATGGATCTTATCAGCCTGAAACTTACTTTCCCACTTTAAAGGTTGATCATCACGTAAACTGGAAAGCCAGCATTCCAGCAGCTTTGTTTTACAGGATTTAACATCCTGTTACATGCTTCTCTGTCACTGAATAGTGAAGTGGAGCCCAGTCTGGTTAGGTCTAAAAGATGTTGTTCCGCTTTTATCTCACCATGCTTTCCTCACTGTGGCAAGATAAGCCTCCTAAATAAGCAATGGCATTTTCCTAAGTGGCTGGATGAAAAGTGTGATCAAATTCACTATCATGTGATAGTGCTGACAATAAATGCAGAGTAAAAAACACCTGATGGTAAGATACTGAAAAATTATTACCTCTATTAAAAGGCAGGTGTAGTTTTACCACACCTGGAAACTGGTACCAGCATCTACTTCTTTTGTAGTTCCAGGAGCAGACATTTCCCCTTCATTTCCATTCCATAGAATCCAAAGATTGTCATTTCACAGGAAAAGGTGGAGGATACCAGATCAGTTATGCCAGAGATCAAGACCCTTTAATGTTTGAGCAAATAAAAAGTTTTTGTCATTTTCAGATGGAAAAGACTGTTATTAGAGCAAGGATTTTCTTTATTTGTTTCGGAGGGGTGAACGCTTTATCAAAATTCAGCTAGCAGGGTGAATTTCTTAGGTAAGTGATCCCTCCCTCCATAGGTAACCAAGAAAGCAATCCAACAGCCAGGTACTTGCTCCATCTATTAATTCTCTTAGCAGATTAAAAGAGAAGAAGAAGGAGGCATGACATCAAAATCCTCAAGACAGACTATGAGAGAGAAAAAAATTACTGAAAACTACACTGCAGTAGCTCCCAAAGTGTTTCCAATTACCTCTCGTACTTAAGTTCACTGTTACTTGTTATCAGAGAAACCAGAGACAGCTGATCAATACATAGTATGCAGAGAAGTATTTGATTTTTTCTTGTCATGAGTAAAGATCTCATCTGCTGAGGCTAT
Organism: Coracopsis vasa; assembly: GCA_026283785.1. NCBI lineage: Eukaryota > Metazoa > Chordata > Aves > Psittaciformes > Psittacidae > Coracopsis > Coracopsis vasa. Next base: position 48,591 of record JANHGB010049398.1, read on the forward strand.
TACAGTATCATGCAATATAGTCAGGATACATATCAAGTTGGAGTATTAAAACTAAAATCTTTGCAATCTTTTAAAGAAAGGAAGGGAAATGAAACAAGGGGAAGCACAAAATTACAAAATGAAGTATATAAGCCTTTAGAATTAGTTTTAAGTATTGTTAAGTTTGATGGCTTTGTAACAGTAGCAGTGTAAC
>JANHGB010049399.1:0-20429 GCA_026283785.1 Coracopsis vasa
GATGAAATAGGTATATATATTGTCTTCATTTTTTTTTCTTTTTTGTTTGTTTTTTTTGTTTTTGTTTTTGTTATGTTTAATACTCCATTATTAGTGTCCTTCACCATTTGAAAATCAGGAAGGAAGAACCTTTCTTGAGAAAAGGGCTTTAGGCTTCCTACTTCAAATAATAAGTAGTCACCTATTGAAATGTCAAAACTAAAGAATCCTTATGTTTCAATAACACATACTATGTACTGAAGTCTGCATAGCCCTTATACATTCTTGTGCATTTTAAACTTGTATTTATTTGGAAAAAATTAGGGAACAGTTGTTGTGCAAATTAGCCCATTCCAAAAGAGATGTATATGCGTAGAGGGACTGACTTTAAGGGTGCAACCATAAGATGCAAGTAAAATGAACACACACTAATTTTATCTTTGCACTAGCAGCAGCCTAGTCTGGTAGCTTTTATTGTCTTAGCTGTTTTTTGACTAGTGTCTTCCCTTCTACAGAGTCTGTTCCTGCACCCCTTCTTTCTCCTCCTATATTGGATCTGACACCTGTTTCCAAATTAGACAGATGTTCTTCTGAAATGCAGAATAGGAGCTGGAATTTGTCCCCTCCATTTGGTAACACTGTCTTGAAGATCATCTGATGTCTCCATCCGTTTGTGGGCCAACTTGTGGCTGCAAAGCTGGAGGGAGGAAGCACATCCTGCAATTGTACCACAGGGAAGAAAAGAACAAATGTCTCAGAGAAGTACTCAGGGGTAATGCAGCACCATTACGCATAGAGATGGGAGATGGCACAGCTGGAATCATGCATGCAGTATCAGGTAGCACTAAAATATCTGTCTGGGGTTACTGTGAGAGTGGAGGGAGACATTGATGTGACCTCTTTAGTACCCTGCTAAATCCATTCCTAGTCTTTCAGCCTTCGCCTTCCTTTAAAGAAACTGAAAATGTCTTTCAGAGGTCATCTGTTTATCTATTTAAAATTATTTGCAAATTTTGTCCTTAATTTGCACTTGCATCAGAAGGTTGAAAGAAGCTGTGAGCCAGATCTGTGAGACAGACCAGATAGAGTCTGCATAACATGTACCCCCTTAAAAATAGTCACTGTCTTCTAAAAGCAGTAACAGAATATGAGTTGTCATCTTGATGTTTTTACATTGTCAGTTTGTCTTTAACTAAGCTACCATTTAAGGCCAGTTTGTACATGGGGTGGGAGTGTTAAAAAACCAATCGATGCTAGCTGCTTTCATCCATCACTTTCCAGTGGATGATTTTCTATTTAATTCCTGCTAATGTTTATTGGCAATTTTCCCATGGATCTTTTTGCCTTTTTTTTTTTTTTTTTGGTAATTTTTATTTTTTTAATCTTGCTTTATTCTGACAGATTTGATTTCTAAACGGACTGTTTAATTTCATGGGCCATGCTGGAAGAATGCCTGCGACTGCCCAGGTGAGGACTCACTCTGAGTCACAATGCTTTTATAGTCAGCTAAAAAGCAACAAACGTACACCCCCAGAACTATGAATTTTAACACCTCTTCTGGCAGTGCATGCAAGGCAGTATCATTTTTGAAAGCATAATAGTATTTCTAAAATCCAGTTAAAGACCTTACTTTCAAGATATTTTATTTTCTGTTCCAAATAATGTGCAGTCTACAGTATAACTTTGTCATCCAGAAGAAAGCCTGAAATTAAGAGAAACTTTATATGATCCTGGAAGCTATTATGCATCTTTTTATTTGTTGAAGGCTTGCTGTAGAATCCGCTTGTTTCCAAGGCATGAAAATTGCTTATTATCCTGGATAATGAAAGAGAATGTCGTCATCTATAATTGTTAGTTTTGGATACTTACTGTACCCTTCTATAATAAATGGGTTTGCATGAAAAAAGGTTCAGTAAAGAAAGCAGCTTTTAAAGATTTCCTTAAAAAAAGAAAAGAAGTGGTTTGTTTGCAAGTGAAATTTATGTGATTTTGCCTACAAAATGTATTGGAACAAGTTTCTTAATTGACAGATTGTAACTTGAACATGAATACTATGAATGCAATCCATGAATATTACAGACTTTTTTTCAATCATCATAGAAGTGTGCTTCTATATATACCAAAGTATATAAATATACCCACCTGTCTATGTATGTCTGTGTATGTAGGTGTGTTGTATATGCACTTATTGCTTTTTTTAACACAGAGTTTTGCCATATCTAGACATTTTTTTGCAAGTATATTTCTTGTTTTATTTCCCTGATTGATCTCTTGCAAGATAATCTTTACAGGGTAAGAAGATTTGCATTAACACCCTCTGCCTGAATATGACAGCTCTGTAAACAGCAGCTGTATGGGGTCAGTCATGAGATCTAGAAATCAAAACTATATGAGCCTTAGTCACAGCTCATGAGACAAACACTGTGTGCTGGAAATTGACTGCCAGACAGCCTATATTTGATAAGTTGCACTGGACTGTATGTCACACTTTCTACAGCTGTATTATTTGAAACACACACAAAAGTGCCCATACAATAAAAAAAAAGAAAAAAAAAGAGATATCTACTCCAAACTCTAGAAGCAGGATATTAATATAATTCAACTAGAAGGGCATTCTCAGAAGAACAAATGTTTGTGCCTAAAAGGTTAGAAAACCAGTTTAGACCTAACCCCCCGTGAACATCAGGTATTCAGAGCTGTTAGCTCTTTCCGCAGTTGCAGAAGTGAGCTTTAAAGCTGTGACTGCAGTGAGCCACTAACAATTTATGCCTGCATGGGGAAAAAAAAAAGCCTTAGCACTGAACAGCGAACCCAAAGAACTACAAGATGAAGAAAATGAGAACTTTTCTAATAAGGAAAAAAAATAATAAAAGACAGTGTTAGAAATGATATCAGCAATCAGTGAAAGAGTTCGTATAAAACTCTCCTCTTGCTATCACTCTTGGATTTTTCATCCAAGCCAAGATAGCCTTCATCCATCTCACTGACATATCCTGCCAGGCTCAGGGTAACTCGGCGGTTTTTTGGATATCATTGCAGGGATGTCAGACTTGAGGAAGCAAGCTGCAAAATGGTTGCAGTTCATTTCTAAGCACACACACGTATAACTCCCCATGGTTAGCAGGTATAATGTGTCCCTGTGAGCAGGCAGGCGCAGTTGGGAGCCAGCATTTGACTTCTGTTGGTGCCTAATTAAAATTATGCTAATTCTAACAATAAAATTATGACTTTGAAAAACAAAACAAAGAAATAAATGTTTACCACAATGCTAAGTATTTTATTTATCTAGTGTTTCTCTACACCTTCTGACAGACAGTTATGGGAAACATCTGTAGCAAAACTGTCCATGGCAGTTCTTCAAATGTTTTTGTGGGTCTTTCAATTCAAAAACTTGAAAAAACCACCAGTGCTTTTCTGGGCTATCCACATCCCATTTTTTTCCCCCCAGATTCCAGCCTACTGACAGTGAAAATCCCCAAATCCTCAACCACACTGTAGCTTCTGATGTTCTGAAAACACCTCTGCATACAATGCTGAGCTTTCCGAACCATTTTAGCCATTTTTTCCATACTTTATGGAGATCCTAATTAATTGATCTCATGGTGTGCAGGAATGATGCTGCTTTGTGAAGAGCTAGAAAGAAGCTCCCCTGGTATAAGAGTTGACAAGAATCTCTTCTTCTACTTCAGAACTTTTGGGTCTCCATCTAATTAGGTTTTACATTGCCAGGAAGTAAGCACCATGCTATGCTTGCTTGCTTGCATCAAGTCAGGCACACTCCAGCACAGCTCAAGTGCTGTATAAAATACAGATATAAACAGGTTTTTTCCTCTAAGGTGGTGAGGCCTGGTATGATAATAAGAGGAATATGTTGATCCCATAATTCACCAGTCTTAGAGAAAAACAGAAAAAATCACATTCCAGCATTTAAATTGTCATAAGTTGAAAAGCTTGGATACCTTTCATTTATAGTGCCTCTACTGTTTTATCAGGGAAACAGACAGGAGGGATCTTCTTTGTAGTGTGGCAATAGCTATGAAATTGATCTTCAGGGGAAGGTAATCTTGACAGAATTTGCAACAACAGAATGTACATTCCCTTTCTGAAGCCATTTGATGTTAATAAAACTGTATGCTGTACCTGTGATGCTACAAAAGGCCATAATTTCAGCATAGTCCCAGCTCAGCAGTTGTGTCGTCCACACGAGTGAGAAGTGGTCTGTAAAACAACTGAAAATTGTGGAATAAAGCCCCTCACCCTTTTCCATATATTTGACAGTTTTGTATCACCACCTGCTTACAGCTGCTGCCTGCTCTTTTGCTGAATGTGTGCATACATTAGGGCCCTTCTTTTACATTTTTTTTCTCCCTAGATGATAACAAGGTGCTGGAATTGAGGATGGTCAAGAAATAGAACCCTTTATAGTTTGTACACACACAAAATTCACACCCACCCACACAGAGTGCAAGCCCAATGTGTCTATATTTGAATCTGAGCCTGAATTCTTGGATCCAAAAGCCATCACTGAGCCTGTCGGCTCCCCTCTATGGCCTCCAGCACCGTATGGTGAGTGGTTTTCACAGGTGGCACTCGTTTGGTATGAGCCCTTCATGAGCACTGCTGTGGCGTCATGGCTGCAGGGAGTACCTGGAAGTTTCCAGTTTGGCTGAGAGCTGGAAAATAGCTGATCTTCTGCCTTTGTTTCTCTTGGGGGCGGACTGAGTTTCTCCTTCTGTGTGGATGCTGACATCTCAGAAATACCCACAAACCTGGTCTTTAGGCTTCACAGAAACTGTGAATTCCACCTCACATCAGTCATACATCCAGACAAATATCACTATGCTCTGAGACAGAGGAGGATTTATGATGATTTGGGCTACTCTTTTACAGTTTATGTCATTTAGCTGCCTTCAACCAAGTACAGAAAGGAATGGGAAGTTGATTGAGTCCTAATGCTGTGACCTGGAGGAATTATTTCAGAAAAGAAGCATGAAAGTTTGGTAAAATTATCATTTATGAGACTGACAAGGAAATGGTCATAATAACATCAGCTATCCCAGCCTCCTTGATCTGAACTGTTGGGGTCCGGGTCAGTAGGTCATCACTGACTAGGAAAGAGGATAATTTCTACCTTAATGAGGCAAAGATGGCTTATTTCCGTCTAGCAGATGGCAGTGGATATGAGTCATACATCTGTTTGGGATGTATTTTTCTGAACAAAGTAATTTGACCAGCAGTTTCCAGAAGCTCCATGCTCTTCCCTGTGGTTCCAAAGTTTGCATATACTTAATGGATTTTGACCATATACTGCTATATCACATTTAGGAGTAAGAAAAGGAAGCATATAGTGCTAAAACATTTTCCTCTACAGTTAGGAGGACCATACTGTTTCAAATCACAAAAGCACAAATGTGACACCTGCTTGAAGTCCTAATGATGCCTATTTTCTCTTCATCTCTTTTTCTGGCAATACTCCAAATTGTGAAGGGAAAGGAAGCACAGGATATTCAGATTACTTCTATATTTATGAAGCAAATATGACTTCTAACAAATTATTCTGAGAGTGCTGGACTTTTTGCTAATGGGTTTGTATCTTCTAGTTATTCATGAGCTTTCGTTGGGATCTCACAGTGATTCTGCCATGTGGAATTTTTGGTGTGTGCTAAGGTGAGCTTTCATGATGCAAGTGGTCCGTCAGAGGATACAGAGCATTAATCTCTGCTGCCTGTTTGTGAAAAACCTGCAGAAAATTATCTTTGAGATTTCTACCTTTCTTCACAGTTGAGGTGAGCCAAGGGATTCAAATGTGTGTACACGTTTACAGAGTGGAACCACTCAAGCCTTGCTTCCAGAGGGAATCAGGCTATGATGACTGTAGAGGCTGCAAGGAATTTCAGTTCAGAGATATTGCAAGCTGACAGATTCAGAAGCAGGGTCTGCCTCCAATTTGATTTTAGTAGTTGATTTTTTTTTTTTTTTAAGAGCTGCTTTCTGAAGGAAGTTATGGATTTTTAAGAGAAAAATCTTGGTGAAAGTAACAAGTGTTTGTTTTGGTTTGTTTGGGTTTTTTTCTCCAAAATATCAGCCTCTCAACATCACCAAACATGGTTTTCCTGGGAATGCAGGATTAGTTTGGGATATGGTATTAGCTATTTCATCCCTAAGCAAATTTGACCACTATCAGGGATAGTGAAACACCTGCTGGTTTTCAGCCTCTGTCATAAGGGGACTGAGTTTTCCTTGAGCTTAGTTACATTAAGTTCAATTGAAACTAAAATCAGGGATAAACCAGCAACCTTTGCCATACTTGAGATTATTTTAAAACAGGTCTAATTGAGGAACAAAGATGAATCATGATTTTATGTAGGTCCTTGAGAAGGTAATGTCAAGATACCTGTATCCAGATTTCCAAGGAAATGCAAGTTACATGGCTACAGTGTGTACTAGCATTCTCCCCAGTAACCTTCCAATCTGCTGGTAATTTCAACCAGAGATGATGGTAAAGTAAAAATCTGAAGGATAACAGAGTAAATAGCAGCAATTATTCCATTTCCCAGAGGTAAGTATATGCTTATGGGTAAAACTTACCCTCCACTTTCCTTTCCAGTCAGACTGGCATGGTTGATGACTGAAGTGCTTTTAAACAGCACCGCACCTCCCATTTTCCTCATGTTCCTGATGCTCTGGACTGTGCTAGACCACTTGTCACAGACAGTGAGTCTAAGCACTTGAGTATACAGCAATTTCACACTAGTTGGAATTAATGTTGAAGATGCAACCAAAAAAAAATATCCTTTTTAAAATGCGTTTGATGCTTTTTGCCTTTAGAAAATGTCAAAGATGACCAGCAAATTTAACAGCCAGATTACTGTGGAGAAAATGCTATGGAGGAAGGGAAATGCATTGTTGTCTGTATGGATTCACCTGTTTTCTGGACAGACTTCTATACACAATGAAACATGATCTAGAGGCAGTTCTATTAACTTGATCCTATACCAAGGCAAAGTGCAATCTCAGTTGTTTAAAGGCACATATATATCCATAACCCATGTGTCATAGATTTGCCTAAGCTCCCTGGCTAGACATTGGCCAGACACTAGAACATGTGTGCCTTAAGCTCTGAAGTCTGAAAAAAGTCTGTATAGTCCTAGGATTAGCTTCAGTCCTTGATATTTGTCCTTGCTTCAGATTACCCTTTACCAAATTTTAGCTAGAATGAGCATGCTGCGCTGCAACTCATTTCTCAGGTGCATGTGGTGCTGTAAACAAATTATCTTTATTCTCTGCTAAATAGAGCAAGAAAATCTTAAAACCTACCTAAAATAACAACTTCTCTTTATATTCTCAGTGTGAGTTTCTTTTCATTCTGTGACAATATAAGCTGCTTTTGCAGCTCATGAGTTAACTCTTGCTTGGCTTGTCCCCAGGTAAGCCAACGATTCTCTTTTCAAATAATACATCCATCTCTTCTTTCTTCACTTCCTTTACTATCTCTGCTTTTTTCCTGGCTCCAAATTCCCTCTCTTCAGAGAGGTGAGCTTCTTAAACTTCAGTTTCTCGCTGTCCGAAGTGTTTTCATCTCAGCAGATAGCCATTAAGATTTAATTACTAACTGCTGCCTCAGTTCTGGAAAGGCTGTAGTGCAGACCTTGGTCAGCAGTACCTGTGCATAGGGATATCCCAAAATACACCTGACTTCTTAGTAACAGCTTCATAATATCAGCCAGAGCTAATAGATTGTGCACAGGGTTTCCTCTGCTTAAAATGTAAAACACCACTTCCTTAATGCCCTACCATGCAGCTATACAAACACAGAGATTTTCTTCTTCCTCTAGCTCATTTGCTCAGCACTCAAGCACCAATTTAGAATGACTGATCTGGTTTTAATCCAGATGGCTTGATGTACTGTTTTTTCTCCCTCTCACTAACTCCCTCCCTCCTCTCCTTACCCTGCAATTTGTCTGCATTGTTGGTTCTGTTTTACAGCTTTTGGGTAGGACAGGTATTTTGCTCTCTTCTTTACTGGACGCCTGACATTCGTGCTGCAGTAGTCTGATGAGTTTTTCAAGTCACTTCCAGAGACATGGTGTTTAAAGGCAGCTCTGCTGGGAATAGCATTAGAGAGGCACTGATCGTCTCATGATGTGACATCACTCCTACAGGTAGCAGGTATTTTTCTGGCAGCTTGTCTTAAGCTGAAATGCAATAGCATAACTAATAAGAGGTAAAGATGTCTGCTAGACATTAGTGAAGCTCTGTGAAGAAACAGGCAGCATTTGTTTCACCCAGCTCTGCCCTGTATTGTAATCATGATATTGGTAACCTACCAGACACTTCTGAGAATTAAGAAAAAAAAAATACAGCAAAACTCATACTCTTACAGTGCGTGTGTGAAGATAATGAATATTATTATCTTCTCTTTAAAGACTGAGAAGCTGTGCATAAATGATTCACCTAGGGCCCCAAAGGAGCCCGTGTTTGACTAGGGAGCTGAACTTTAATTGTACCTGACTTCAATCCTATGTTCTGACTGTACCTCCCTCATTACCTGTCTGTCCATTTTCATTAGTGCTCATATCCATCAGCCTCATTAATAAATCTGAGAGGGTGTTTTGTCATGGCTACTAAATAAGAAACTTAATCAAGACTGAGACTGCAAATATTTACTGATATTTACTGAACACCCATTGCCTAACATGGCTGTCATTTACAGTGAATGCCAGCTACGTTATGACATTAACCATGGCACAGTTAATATCAGCCATTAACCTCAGGTTATGGTCACAGAATCACAACTGACTGAACTACAGTTTTTTAACAGACTACTGCCTACAGCTGAAAATTACTGTCCCCACAGGGGACAGTCCTCTAACAGTTTCAGTAAGTCTGAGTCAGCATGTCCATTGTTCTGCCTTTATTGGCAATTCATAAAATCAGAGAATGGTTTGGGTTCCATATGAGAAGGATCTTAAGATCATCTAGTTCCAACCCCCCTGCCATGGGCAGGGACATCTCACACTAGACCATGTCACCCAAGGCTCTGTTCAACTTGGCCTTGAACACTGCAAGGGATGATGCATTTATCATTTCTTTGGGGAACCTGTTCCAGTGCCTCACCACCCTCATAGTAAAGAACTTCTTCCTTATATCTAACCTGAATTTCCCCTGTTTTAATTTGAACCCATTACTCCTTGTCCTATTGCTACAGTAATGAAAAGTATTTCCATTCTATTTCTTTTCTTTTGCTGGCACCAGCACCAGTATATCCTGGAATATTAAATAGTTCAGAAAGATAAAATAACCCCAAACATTTTTATTTCTTTTAAAAGGGCTGTGTTGACTCCCTGAACTGGCTTGCTCTCCATTCAGTGAAGAAATGGTACTAGCACATCAAGAAGTGGTACTAGCAGATCAGAGGGTGCAGGGTTATTGTCTGCTCTTGTTTATGCTGCATTAAAGAACCTCAGCTGAGAGGCTGGTGGCTGCCTACAAGGGCTAGGAAGGTCCCAAGTCCTTGCAATGCAAAATAAAATGGACTAACTTGAGCACCACTGAAACTAGCTAGTAAACAGATGATCAGTGTCTGTCTCAAATGAAGAGTATTAACTTCCTATAAATACCTAACTTAATGATTTGAAATTGTTCTACCCGGTCTACAGGCTTGTATTAGACTTGGGAACAGTGGATGGGAAGGTTATGACTCCAGTTACTGTTTCCTATTGAAGTTATTGCCTGTGTTCATTGAGTTGAACTTCAGAACAGAAATATGCGATAAATTAAATTACTGTTCTTGGTTGTGGATACCCTGGGAGTGGACCTACTACCTACTCTGCCACATTTGTATTGTAGACAAACTTTTGTAAGAGAGGTGGGGGAAAGAGGCTGGGGAAATAAATTCCTTGACTTATTTTGGAAGGATTCATGTACTTGCCAATGGTTTAACAGCTCCTGCTGGTGGAGGAGGCCTCAGTTAAGAGGGATGTATCCGTGAAAGATTATTTCAGCAGCACTGAAATCTTGAAAATACAGAAAGAAAAATGAACGTTTTATTTGCTGCATAATATGATTTCAAGTTTGACTGGAATACTTTATGAGTTTTAATCAAATTTAGTTAAAGAGTTTTGGCAGAAAAAAAAAAAAAAGAGAAAAAAGTGTTTACCTTTAATTTAAAAAAGTTTGCTCTCTCTCCCTTCAGAAGCATTTTTAAATTCATCCTTCTTTTCTTATGTATTATTGCCCTAACCTACTACCTAGGGGTATTACACGGTTAGTTTAGAAGCTTTAGCTGGAGCTGTTCTATTTTAAATAACTAAATATTAATCTGAACAGAAGTTCCTTAACTATCAGGTGATAAACTCAGCCTATTTTCCTCGAGCTCCTTTTTGTGACTAAGGACTGAGCTGGATTAGGGACCAAAGAACTTTCAAACTTGCATAGGAGCTTTCACTCAGCCTCAAATGTAGGTTCCCACCACTGCTAAGAGGATTGAAGAAGTGACAGCTGATCTTAAGAGTTCATTCTGCTCATCTTGTCCCTTATACAAAAATTAAGGTGTAGCTAGTCCCGAGCTGAGGCTGTTCATGAAGTTGAACAATGAATTCTACCAAACCAAGCCCTAACTGAAAAACCTTAACCCTATCAAAACCAATGATTTCTTGGAGTTGCCTTAGTACCTAGAAGAGGGTCCGTATAAAGTTAAGTAAGTGCCATAGCTTGAGTGAAGGAGAGAGAAAACGACATGGACAAAAACAGGCCTTCAGAAGCCATAACTTAGATCTGTTGAAAATGTTGTCAAACTGGATGACAGGGAACAGCAGGGCCATCTGTGCCACAAGGTGTAAAGAGCTGGGAGTGGGGGCGACAGCATGGTTGGCATGGTTGTGCCCTCATTAATACAGGGTGCAGCCCCATGGTACCCCAGCAAGGAGAGCAGAGCAGGTCCAGTGATAGTACCATGGTCAGCCACAGCCCCGATAATCATGTGGGTTCATAGGGCTGCAGGAGGTAAAGGGACAATCTTGAAATCAAGTCAAGGTCCGGATCAATCAGGTGCATGGCCAGCACAGACACAGTGACAGGTAGATCAGGCAAACGCTTGAGTGTAAATGCAGCTCTGGAGCAAAAGAGGAGGAATGGGGACCAGCAAGGCTTCTCCCAGCGCATCCTGAACAGCTCTTTCACAGTGTCCTGGTCCGAGGACCCAGGGTGGCTGTGCCATGCCTGTGCTGGCTCTGAGGGCAGGCAACCAGCCAGTGGGTGAGGGGAGCTTGCAAAGCTTTATGGTGCCCTCAGGGCCAAGCACTGGATGCCAGAAAATGGGCCATAAACTTCTGGTGTAACTACATGTTTATGTTGTTCAATTGAGCTCCCTCCTTCCCGTGACAATTGCTGTTCACTTTGACCTCTCCATTCAACTCCTGCTGCCTCTAGCCATGATCTCAACTAAGTCCCTGAAGTCTTGCAGGTTAAAAAAACCAAACTAAACCAAAACAACAATAAAAAATCTCCCCAAACCTTTTAAATCTCCTCAAGCATCTACACCTATAACAGAAATAATGGGTGGGATGACTGTTGGGATCATGGGAACTTCTTAAGTTGCCTTCACTGCCTGGGAAAACATACAATCAAGGCAAACCTTCAGGCACAAGAGAGGTCCATTGTGGATTTTAGTCTCTCTCTATGGATAGTTCTCTTCCTGTTGCACTCACTACATCAGTGTATAATTTGACAATACATAACATGTTCTCCATCAACAGTATTGCCAAAGACCTTCATCTGCTTAGAAGAAAACTATGTTAAAAAAAAGAGAAGACAAAATAAAACATAGGTGGGCATTTGGAAGAGATCCCTTGGTGTTTTCAAGCTCATGAAATGTATTACAGAACTTCAGGTCACTTTGCTTAAGTCACTTTCCATAATATTGCACTGTTAATGCAGAGGATTAATAATAACATAAACTGATGATTCACAGAAGGATGTATTTTAGAAGGTACATGGAAAAAAAGGTGCTTTCCTAGGACTGTGCTCAGGAAAAGATTAATTTGATATATAAATCTATTACGTAACTTAAATGCACTGCACTATCACCCCTAAGAGCAAAACCAGTAACAGCAACTTTTACTGCTTGAAGTTTTCTGTGGCATTGCACAGCAATTACCTGACCTATCTCTAACGTCACTGTGTACTGTGCTTGTATTTCAAGTTGCTGAAGACCTTAATTATTAAATGTATATGGCCTCATAGTCTTTTTTAGTAGGAACTACCAGAAAAATAAAATCCAAGTGTTTTTATGGCCTCAATATCTCTAAAACTAACAAAATACCTTGAAAGTATGCTATTTTAATCCCAACTATCTGCCAGTGGATAGAGAGAAAGCTCTAGTTTTAACTGTGACTTTTAGTCCTGAAAAGTTTTCTTCCTCTTATCAAGGCTGCAGAATGCACACAGCAATATACATGCTTGACATTATCTGCAGGAAGATAAAAGCCCACACAGCAGTTACTCTGTGCTGGACAAGTCTGAAGCTTTTGGGAACTGTTTCTGTCCTTTCAAAGTATTACTGCATGCACATCAAGGGCAGTGGTACTTTCTGGCCTAATTTAATCACTGAAATGTGGAAGGTAATCTTTCAGACTGCTACACAGTGTGAGTTTTTGGTCTGGCACCCTTCAGTTTTGAACATCAGTGTTGTAAGATAGCATCACTTACAAAACCACAACCGAAATATAAAGAAAGAAACAGAGCTGATTATCATAAATTCAAAACCTACAAATGTGCAGAAATGAAAAGAAAAAGACAAAACAAAACCAAGAATGGCATTGCTCAATATTAAACTGAATGTTGCTCAAGATTTTGCCAGTGAAACAGAGAATTTAGTGTTTTCGAAGGCCCATATAAAAGGGAAAGTGTTGTTGAATAGTTTCATGAGATAAAATTAAGGTATCTTATGTTTTGCCATTATTTCCTCATCTTCTGCAATAAACAGAAATCTGTAGTTACAGAGAATAAGAGACATTCATTGAAGAAAAAATAAAGCCATATTAGCTAACAAATGCTGAATAATATATGTTGAAACGCAGTGTAGAAGTATGTGCTGTATTTTAATGTGCATAAAGCTTTTAACCTGTGGAGTGGCATTTAAAAAGACATATTAATAAACAAGTTTCCTGTCACAGAATGAGTATAATCACAGTCTTTAACATTTTTTCTGTAGCCAGCTGAACTGTGATTAGCATTCAGATGCCTGTGTGATGGATGACTTACAAATGTAGATGTTTCTTCCAGGCAATAAGCTGCACTCAGGTTCTTTTTAAGTTTCTTTATTAAAGGAAACACGGAGGTTGTCCTCAACTTACTGGTACAGTAGTTAATTAGCTAACATCCATTCAAAATGCCCAAGTTGTCAATACAATGCTTAATTTGGATGAAAACAACCTAAAGAAGGTTTATGTTCTCCAAAGCTTTCCCATTATGTCAGTCTAATAAAAGCTACAAAGCTTCTCTCTTTTGATTGACCATCACAATTGCGACAAAACTATGACAGTGAGTAAGAACAGCTAACTATATGAACTCACTGAATGATTAGGAAATACACATATTATTAACATTGGTACAGAGGAGACATTTAATATCTGTAGGTGTGAAGCAGAAAACTAAAAGCAGCTTTTAGCATTTCAAACATTTGGAATAATGGCATCTGAGTTTAATAGTAACATCTATTTATGCTGCCAGTCATACTTTTCAGGGTGGGACAACTCTCACATTGTGGAAAAAGGTGACTGTGGGTGTTAAAACCAGGGACGTGCCTTGTAATTAGAGGTGTTCAGGTATATGTCTTGCTGTGAGTAGGCTAACTTTTCTCATGAAAAAAAAAAAAAACAGCCATTATACATATATCGGGGGTGATATAAAATAAATGTTTAAGAACAAGGCTGTGGATTGCTTCACTGCAAACCGCATTTGATCAAGATTTTTTAACAGCTGAATTCGTCACAGACACCACTTTTCCTTCAACATTATCTTTTCATGTACCATTTTTTATCAGGTTAATTTCTGATGGTTTTGTCAGGAAGTGCATTTTCCTTTAGGCAACATCTCCCAACAGTGGTCAGCACATATAAAATCAGAGTTGGAAAATACAGACAATTTACATTAAACTAGAGCTGTAGTGTAATAGGTATTTTGTATGCATTATATCAAGGTTGGGATTGTAACAGACACTAAAAAAGTATAAATACTTTGTTGGTAGAGCTCCATTCTAAGCAGAAAAAGGGAAGACAAAATTAATTTAATTTTTTCTAAATATTCAGTATTTTTTCTACTTGATAAACTGTGCCTATAAAATTAATGGAAATTTGTCTCCTAAAAGTCTCCTTTTAATTTTGGGATTATAAATGCTGTCACAAACTTTAAGACAAATTAAGAAACTGAGGGTGTTTTGACTCAGAAAAGAGATTTTAATCAGAACTGTGTAAAAGCTTAATCAATAAATTGACAAATAGAATATTAAAAATATTACACAATTACATATTATTCTGATTACACCTTGATGTATTATTGCCACTGTGCATTGTAATTGCCATGTTACAAAATGATGTGAAAACAATTAAGAACTTACATAGATTAAAATTAAAATATTCAAAGCCCAAATTAATATTTCCCCCGAAGAGTTTGGATTTGTTTTGACAACGAGGTATTCTGAATTCTTTTTCCTATCAGCATTATTTTTTTTGGTACATTACAATGGCAAATCCCTTACCCATATATATCCAGTGATGCAACACATATATCTGGGAAAGACAGCAAAGGAAAAATTCAATTCACTGTTCATCCTGTTCCCTGAGTTTCAGCTGATGATCGGCAGAACTAGCTAGCAGGCACACACTGGAAGAGATTTAACCTATGACACCACTGCTATTTCAGACCTCAGCCTTCCCCAGAAAAGTTGAACAAGTAAATTTTACTGTCAAAAAGAAGACTTGGATTTTTTTAACATATGGTAACAGGAGCATATTATTAAATTTACATATAGCTATTAATAGCTGAGTTCTCAATATAGCAAGGATATCTTGAATACAGCTCATGGAATTACAGCTGGCACAATTTTTTCCCATATGCAGTATAATGTTTGAACTGGGCTAGGTTTGCTCACATACACACCATATATATATATTCACTATATATATATATCACGTACACACTGTATATATATGACTATCTATCTCCAAATTATAGCAGTACATTTGCATTCCAGTAGTGTTAATTGAACAATAAAGTATTATTCAAGGTAAAGAAGAATATCATATGGCCTATATTGAAATATATAGCTAATTGTAGGCTGCATGTGTCCCTCCTTTTCCTACTGAACTTCACATCTACAGTGTGACAAAAACACATATGGGCACTTACTGCAGTTGTGCTGTAAATAAAGGCCATGATTTACTGTATCTGCTGGGAAGGAACTTTTTCCAGTTTAATGTCTGAATAAATGAAGGGATCTTGGTGAAATCTATGAATACCACTTTTATATTAAGAAATGCCCTTTCTTATAGCTCTGCTTTAGCAGAGTTTTAGAAATGGATCAGAGTTCAGACCCAAGCCTTGTCACCTCAGAGTACTAAACACTAAACAGATATTTATGGCCAAAGCAGAGTACCTATCACTGGTGTCTGGTGTGGCTGGCACATAGCACTAAGTCATTTATATCGCACTTGCTGATTACCGAGAAATTTGGTTGCTATATGTTGATACTGAAATTCACACATTTCCAGCCATGTGCCTTAAGTAAACCTTCTCTTTTTTTTTTTTTTTCAACTTTCTCTTTTTATGACTTCACTTGATGGATTCCCATCTCCTGCACAGGGAGCTATCACTGCCCTTGGTAGAGAAGACAAGAAGACATGTTGGAGGCATGGCTAGGAGAAGAAACATGAATAAAAGAAAGCTTTTTGTGTTGATTTCAGCTCTTTGCATCAGTGGTGGATGACTCAAGAAAAGGCTGCTCCAAACTATCACAGCAGCTGGGGGAGTTGTAAATATTCTCACTCCAATCCCTGCTGCAATTCCCACCATTCCCAATTTCAGCTGCAAAGAGCTGATTGGTCTTAATAAAGAAAGAAAACTGAAATATGCTTAAGGAGGTTCAGCAAATCTTAGTTGAAGAAAACCTGCAAAAATCATCAAAAAATGACACTGTCATTCATGGTTGCACACCAATTTCTTTTTGATGAAGTAAAACCAGTTGGTTCTGTTGTCTGCAGAATAGTCAAACTCTCAGATTCAATGTAAAAACAAATGGAAATATCCTGTATGCCACAGAAGCAACTACACCAATTCTAATTTGAAGCTAAATACATATAGACATTTTCATACAATGTACATGCCAGCTGCTGTTGGCATTCGTAGTGACTCACGTACTGAGCCCCACGGAAAGGCCATTGCATAGCTTTGTTAGGGGAGAAAACACAGGCCATATCTATGTTTGTGACAATTCCCAGCTGGCTTTTCTGCTCGTGACAGAAATAATTAGCATAAATAGATTTTTAGCTCTTTAATGCCTCCAACAGTATATTGCAATGAGAATACTTTTCCAGGAAATCACACAGTTTGTTATAACATTTTTATGGTTTATATGTGATTTATTACTACTTATTATTTATTATGCCTTTTCTATTGTGAAAATATATTTGCACTGAAATACTCTTTAGGGAAGGGTTGCCCCGAAGTGGAAAATGAAGCAACTATGAAGTGACTGTTCCCAGCACAGAATATACCCATTGCGTAGTCAAACTACATCTATTGCATTTCAATGTATAGCTCTGTGATTTGGCTTTCTTCCTAACCAGTTTCTAACTATGAAATTGACATGTTCACAGAGCTGTCTGCCAGCTGTGACATACAATAAGGTAAAGGTCTGTTTAGTTAAAAGTTTTCACCTGAAATTTTTGTGTGTGCAATGAACGTACTTGCCAAAGCAGACTTCTCTGTGTGAGTGGAGTAAACAGGTATAGTTAAATGGTTGCAAATGACTGATGGAGAGATGGTCAGGCAAGTGCAAGATGATGGGCTCAGAATGTAACCCCATATATATAGCTGATGTAATTGTGTATGAACACCTTTCTTCATAGGAAGGATGATAAATATGCCTTACTGAATCTTCAGCTGTGTGACAGACCTGGTTTATCACCTCCACCACGGAATACTTCATGATACCTTCACTTGTGCAACCACCTTTTCTGGTGCTGGAGAAGTACAATGTGTTGTGCTCTACATGTTCTTTGACTGGTAATAATGAAAATGTATTTTGTGCTATCTATTCATAATGAACCCTTAAATGTAAAATCATTTATGTATTGGCACCACTTGGCAACCAGAAGTTCAAGACAGGTATCTCTGTTTAAATTAAGGGAAAATAAATTCTTGCTAAAAAAGTTAAGAGTTCAACAGTGGAAAGGCCAAGAAAACGGAGAAATTTGCTCTTTAACTGTCCTTGCCATTATGCAACAGGCATTAAAAGGTACAGATTTATTTCTCTGAAAATTCTGACAATTAAAGAGGACAATGTCAAGGCATTTAATATATATGGACAAGTTCACTAATGTTCCCTGGTCGCTTTCTGTTGCTCTAGTAATGCAAAACAGCCTTAAACCCAGACAGATTTACAGCTGCTTTGTCTGCTAAAGCAATGGAAAAGCAGCCAGGGTGTCCCAGTGAAAATGGCCCATATGCTGCGTCCTAGATTCTCAACAATAGGAACCTAAAACCACATTTAGGTGATTAAATAATTGTCCTGCTTTTCTGAAGTGCTGAGCCTACTTAGGAACCATTGAGCCATTAAAGAAAAAACTTGAGTTTCTTCTTTTCTGATGTGTGAGACTCCACCTGCAGTGGCTGTGATGTCAGGCTGCACCTGGGGAGTGAGTCACACAGAGTGAATGTTTTGAAGATGGGCTTATAGATGGCAGAAATACATCTGTATCTGGTGTGATGTGAAGAGCAAGGAATGCCCTGTAGTGTTTGGTAAAGAGCTGGATGAGGTGCACCCCTACATCCAGAGGTGTGTGGAGAAGAGCTGATTAGGTGACACTGTACTCAGGACATGATAGTCTTGATTCAGTGCTCAGCAGCGTGGAAAATCAGAATGTGTCTGTGTGAGCCTAAAAATGGTTTTACAAGAGTAATTAATCCTAATAAAAATTACACATGTTGTTAACAACAAATCGTCACTCCTTGAAAGTTGGACAAGAAAATGCAACACTTCATCAACATGCCTTTGCTTCCACTGTGCGTGTTTTCCCGCTATGCTTCTCATTGTGTTTATCCTGACAAAGATTTCTCTTGATTCTAGAGAAAGCATGGAAGCTACACCTTACTTAACAGAGAAAGGAAGAAAGTTGTAAATACAGAGAAAAACAAGATAGATTGGATTTTGGACCTCTTCCAAATCTGAAAGCCAAACTTTAGACAGGGGATGCAGAAAGAATAAAAACAAAGTAAAAAAAAACACTAAAAACACACGTCAGTGGACATGGCAGCAGTGCTCCTTTAAAGTGATTAACTACTTTTAAAACGTTTCTTTGGGAGATGCACTGTGTTCTTAAACTTTTGGGGCCAAAACAGAAAGCTGGAGGTCAAGCTGGTTCTGAAACAGATTTCTTACAGCCAAGTCAGAAAAGTTTGTTGCAATATAAAATTTTTACACTACTGAACTTTTCCTTCTACACGCTAGGGCCAGATTTTTAACTTGTTCAGATAGATACAGAACAACAGACTTCAGCTGAGTGCAATTTATTTATGTTACCTGAGAAATTATTTTCTGTGCTATTTCTTTTTTCAGTTTGTATCAGTGGCAATGGACTGATGATTCAAGTGTTCCAGAATTTAAGAAGTGTGGCCTATACATGGAGCTTAATTTTGCGGCCATTATTCTGCTATGAACAGAAGG
Organism: Coracopsis vasa; assembly: GCA_026283785.1. NCBI lineage: Eukaryota > Metazoa > Chordata > Aves > Psittaciformes > Psittacidae > Coracopsis > Coracopsis vasa. The sequence goes on from JANHGB010049399.1 coordinate 18,923, forward strand.
CAGACAACGTTAATTTAAATACCTTGATTTTCTATGGGTTTCTGAGGGAAGGTGGAATGTTTTTGTTCTTTTTTCTATTTAAAAATTATTTCTAATTTTCAACATCATAGAATAGTTTTTAACTGAAAGAGGAATGTGTCCTCTTGATTTGCCAAAATGCACAGTAAGGAGGAAAACATAAGCACAAAACACTATATCTGTAAATTCTAGATTTCAAGTATTTCCTTTAGCTATGATTGTTCATATAAATCAAATGTTTAATCTCACTATGAAAATCTGACTGACTGTAACTTAAAAACTAAGCTTATCACACTATAGCCTATCACTGAAGCAAAATCTTGTATTCTTGTTGTAATTCAGGAGGTTAGGGGCCATAGTGAGTGTTGAAACAAATACATTACAAAATTGAAATTGAAGCAATTCTTATGCTTAGCTGAAAAATCGCTAAAGGGAATGAGAAGAAACTTCAGCTTGTAAATGGAGAAGAATACAGTCTATCTGAACTTGAACAGATCCTTAAAAATAAACCCCAAAGCAAAAAAACCCTAAACTGAAATGCTCAACCCAAACAAACCCCTCACCCAGTCTCTTCTTTCATGTGCTTTGAAATGCAGTGTTCATCAGCAGCTAAATCTCAAATGCTTCCCTTTAAAATGTCTGGCCCGTGAAGCGTGGATCTAAAATATTTTATCAGATTCTGTTAGAGCCAAGAATCCCCTTAGTACCTTTTCTTCGAAGATGGAGCAATATCAGAGCAAGGGGCAGGAAAGGCAAACGTGCTGCTGTTTCACATGCACTCAGTCCCCCTACAAAGCATCCTCTGGGGGATTTTTCTATATGGTTCCTAACCTTAAGCCAGCCTTTCCAGAGACTTTCATCTATAGCAGAATGGGGTATCATAATATGTGTGTTCACCCTCAGGAGACATGGCAAAGGTTGCTAGGCATTATTGACCTGCAGTGTAATAATGTCCCTCAAGACTAACCCTTAAAGCTTTCTGTTCTGAGTAAGTAAGACTAGCTGGATCTTTTCTATGTCTCTGGGAATAGTATAACTTTTCATAAAGCTATGTATAAAGAATACTGTAAAAGGGCAAGAGGAAATTGTCACCTTCTCTGAAACAGGCCTGCAAGGCACACATGTACTCAGCTTACACAAATCTCTCCTCTTTGTGAAGGTGGCTGGCCAGACTGCTATTGCCAATATCAATACAATTTTGACAATGCTAGGAAGGAACAATCTGACTACTTAAGGTCTTCAGCCTCTTCTTTGAATAAACAGAATGAGGATTAACACACAGCTTTACTGGATCCATAGTTGGTGTACATTGGCTAGCTACTTTGGATTTGATGGACCTAAAAAGCTTTACATTAGTTTGGAATCTGGCCTCTAGTTTAGATTACAGGAACAATTTCCTGTATTACTTTTTTTTTTTTTTTTTTTTTTTTTTAAATAATAATGTTTATTTTTTTTTAAAATTGAAAAATTAAAAAATTTCCATAAGGTG
>JANHGB010049402.1:0-24658 GCA_026283785.1 Coracopsis vasa
TTTTAGAGTTAACAAACATTACAAAAAAATCCTGACCAATTCCTTTAAAAATACAGTAATACCATCGATACTCAACTTCTGAGCAATCAGTTTGATGTTATAGCCTGTAGAAAGCCTTAATTTTTTTGAAAGAGATTATTCTTTGAGTGTTCTTTGTATTTTTATTATTGGGGTTTTTTCATACTTAGGAATTATCTTTGCAAGGGAGAGAAAAAAAATAAGAAAACCCCTGTCCCTACAGTACTGTACACAAATGAAACAATGCCATGACAATTTATGCACAGCATTTTGCAGTAAACTCGATTTCTTCACTGATTTTCCATTAATGAGAAGGCTTCATCAGGAGAAACTTCTTGTAACTATACAATATTCCCCCAGATCCTTTAGCAAATTCTTAACCCATTAATTGTGTTTTTGAGAGTGACTGTACAATTTCAGTAACATTAGCAGACTCAGCCTGTGTTTGCAACTTCTGGCATTGAGTAGACATAACTTTTGCTATCTGGAATAACTTTGCTGGTTGCAGCAGAAGATAAACTGGGGTTGGTTTCAGCATCCCACTATCTGGCCTCTGCTTCAGAGAGCAGGCCCTGTTCATAACCTTGATGGCTGATCTAGTTCTGAGCCTTCACACTGAGCTGCTTGTAAGTTATTTAGGCACAAATTTGCCTGTTATCCACCAAGTTCCCTGAGCTTTGCATATCCCTGTTGGTTAACTTTAGACCTTCAGAGCCACCTAGCCAGCAGGAAGTCTGATGCATGAAATATTCCATGGAATTCAGTTTGTTTCCACAGTATTTTAGAACTGTATTTCTCCAGTATTGAGGTGTACAGGACCTTTGGCAGTGTAGAGATACCAAGTACAGGTTGACAGATGATTCATCAGAGGATGCTTTATAAGCAAATGCTAGTAACTGTGGTCAGTATTAATAAGATTTGTAATATAACTAGTGTCAAGGATAGATAAAGATACTTTTACAGGTAGTTTGCCCAGACTATTAAAACTAGATGTCTGTCTAGTTTATATTTATATATAAAGTCTGGGTTCAGTATTCATTTTTAGGAGAATCTAGGTTTCTGACAAAGTAGAAAGGAAACTTCCTCTGTCTCTGCAATGTCTGCTCACTTCTCTTCATGCAAGTCCAGGGTTGTAGAAACAAAATTGTCTTCTATTGTTCTACACAATATTTGACTGTCACAATGAGGCAGAGAAGAAGTTGCACACTTAAAAAATCACATTGCTATGGTTGAGGAGCCCTTGATGCGAGAAGGTGCCCTGCTGTGATTATAGGCTGTTCAAAAATACAACTTGAGATGTCCACTTGAAGGGAAACCTGAATATCATCTTCACTTTACTGCTATATTTGCTACTTTTTGTTTGTACAAGGCAGTACCTGCAGCTTGCAAGGTTAACCAGCCATCTCCTGAATCACTTACCTCTTCTGTCCTCGCAATCTTCAGGGCCTTGCTCCAAAATACTTAGACCTATATCCTGGTCAGATTGAATCCAGTCTCTTGTGCTGTTCCTTGTGTGTCTTCTGAATCATGTCATACGTTTTCTGCCAGGTGTTAGCAGCCAGAGATTAAGGAAGTAAGAGTGGAAAAATGAGATGTAGAACTGGAGTCAGTGACGAAGCAGAAGCTGCTTAGAAGATTCTTTCCTTTCTCCCAGTTTTTGGCTTGGAATTTTTATCTTGGACAAAACCAGGTCACTTGTAAACATTTTGATTTGCAGTAATAAAGCCCAGCTGCAAATCAAGTGGGAAAGAGCCGTGGCCAATACAACAGAACACTTGCTTACTCCACAGTATCCAGTTACTCCTAGAGTGGTTTTTGAACAATGAGCTTTGATTGAGCTTCCCCAAACTGACTTATGAAAACTTAAAACTTTTATTGTAAAACTTGCTACTCTTTTCATAGATGAGATGACAGTGGTTTATCCTGAAAGTAATAGCAGACTGGTTTCCTTAAGTTAAGACTTTTAAACTAAGAGTCTTCATACAAACTTCTCTCCATAAAAATTGTCTGCTTCTCAGTTGTCCTCTACTGAGTTTTCTGATGACTGAGTTTTAAATAAAGAGAAACGGAGGAGAACAGTAATATAAGTATTTGCAGATAGCAGAGATTTGCTTTATCCTTTCTAGATGCTGGCTTGCAAAGTGTTTGGTTAACTTTATAAAGCAGCCAGTGTGAAAATCGACTTGCCTGGGGATGAGTAATTCTCTTTGGCAAATGTGTGTGGTGAAAAATGTGCCAGGCCACGTGTACTCAGACTGCAAAGCTATTAAGAAGAAAGGTGTGACTGGTAACAAAGAAATGTGTAACTGGTAACATCTAATTAAGCGTTTCCACTATATAAATTTAACAACTGTGAGATAATCGGATTGTTGTCTTGTGAAATGGGATCAGGAAAGAGCAGGTGATGTTTTATTTATTTAAAGAAAGGTTTACTTGGTTTTGTTACAGTCACATTTCCTAACGAGTGACAGCAGTGCCTGTGCCACTGTAAATCCTTTATTTGGAGTATTTCACATCCATGTGTGTTAACAGTGTTGCAGTAAAATAGCTTAAGTCTTTAAAGGTGTGTAATAACTTGAGGTATTAATTCAGTACAGTGGGTAAAGTTCTACTAATTTATGGTCTCAAAAGATGCAGTTGCAAAAGTCAAGTTTGTTGTGTATGAACTGTGCATCAGTCAGAGGAGGCAGAGTACTTGGCATGCAATTTTTCTGTCTTCAGATTCTTATGATTCAGAAGAACAAAAAGCTAATAGGAAAAGATTTCCTCTCTTATTTCCTCCTCTCCAAATCTTTCTGATGCTGGATCTCATTCAGAAGGTAGAGCCTGTTTTTTAATGTTTTCTGTCAATATGATTGTCACAGTGTGCTTGAGTGGAACTGGATTTCTGATCTAGAGTATCAGCAAGCAGTTTCTCTGTTTCTTCTGAGTATCTCTATTTCTGGTTACTACAAATAGGGATTTTCAGAAGATGTATTATTCCTCATGAGGTCTAAAATGAGGTTTCAGGTAACTAGATTTGAGTGACTGAGAACATCTGTGTGTGTGTAAATGTATTTATAAGTGTTTATGGCTGTGAACATCAGCAAAATGTTTAGAAGCACAGCAGGATCAAAACTAAACCCAGGGAAACAGAAGTAGTAGGTTGTTACTGTAGTTATGTTCATACTGTTACACCATATCTGCAATTTCCTTGCATTAAAGATAGTTATTTTTTCTTACAATAAAATACAAGTTGAATAATACTAGGTAGCTCTTTGGAATGTACGTTTTACAGGCTTTGTGCATATTCCCCTGTACTTTTCCCTACAACACCCTAACAGTTGAGTAAGACTGAATCAGCCCTGAAATCTATTAGGATATCATAACATATCATTAAATAAAGAGGTTAATTAACTGATGCAATATCTGGCTGATGCAAGATGTAAATCATGTAGGATCCTTCAGGGAGTCTAATACACTATAAGGTGAAAGTCCCAACACCTTCCTAACTCTTTAGAAGATCCTTATTGTAATGAGAAGACTTGAACTTTTCTCAGTGTAGATTTGTGCACTGTGAACAAAATGAGAAGTAATTTATTGAATTCATTTTATTTTCCAAAATAAATCAGCTATGTAATTGTCTAAAAACTGAATAACATAGGACAGTTAATGAAGACTCTGTAGTAATAAGGAAGTGTTACAACTTACTCATCCTTGGGTAACGATTGCATTACCACTGGCACTAAGATAGGCTGAGAAAAATAGCTTACTCAGTTTGTTCTAAGTGACATTAAAGCTACTTGAAAATAAAACAGATTTGTATTCCTTTATTTAGTGAATGACTCTTTCGGAGGCTTGGGAGGGGAAACAACCCTGCCTAATTCAAGCTTGGATGTTGAAGAGTTTCTTGGTTTGATTTGTTTTAAATCTGGCAAGCAGGATGGTGTCAGTGCAAGTGTTCAGTGATAACTGAACAATCAGGATAACTCTTTAGCATCACTACTGAGACATTAACTTGATACTTCAGAGAAAGGGAATCTCCTTAAATATTTAAAGTATAGATACTAGGCTATAATATTTAACATTATAGATACTTGTAAAAATGTCTTGTCTGAACAGGGACAGATGCTCATCATAAGCAAGCTGAAAAGTGAGCAATGTCTCCTAGTCTTTTTAATAGAAGAACATAGGTACTGCTTTAAGTGGCCCATATATTGCGCTTATTGCAAGCTGTTGTGGCAACAGGTCTTAACTTTATCTTTCTTCTGAAGGTTTGATTGCTATGGTGGACTATCCAAGATAAACACTCCCTTGTTGACACCCCTCAAACTCTCACTAGAGGAATGGAGCACAAAGCCAACCAACGACACCTATGGATTATTTGCTGTGGTAATGCACAGTGGCATTACAATTAGCAGTGGACACTATACAGCTTCTGTCAAAATCACAGATCTCAATAGCCTGGAGCTGGATAAGGGGAATTTCATCACTGACCAAATGTATGAAATGATTAAACCAGAACCATTGAACGAGGAGGAGGCGAGAACTGTTGCTGAAGACTATGACGATGGTGAAGTCTCCTTTAGAGTCAATGGAAACGCACAGCCAGGTAAAGTTCTGAACAAAAAGAACATGGAAGCTGTTGGACTTCTAGGGGGGCAGAAGAGCAAGTCTGACTGTGACCTCTACAACAAGCCAGCTAACCCAGAGAAGTTCCTCAGTGTAGTTACTGAGAACAGAAATCCCGAGTCTAGCAGTAGTAACGGAGGTGCAGAGTGCAGCACAGAGCACGGCGAACAAAATGGTGTGAATTCCAGTGGACTAGAGAACAAAGCCCTGTACGTGCTGCAGAGCCTGAAAGAGTATGAAGGGAAGTGGTTGCTTTTCGATGACTCTGAAGTGAAGGTTACAGAAGAAAAGGACTTTCTGAATTCCCTTTCTCCGACATCGTCATCTACATCAACTCCTTATCTACTGTTTTATAAGAAGATTGTAGAGTGATACTGTATTTTGACTGTAAATATCAGGGACTTATATACACTTTTTGGTCTGATTTGCATCAAAACTACCTGGAGGAAGCAGCTGTTCTGTTTTCGAAGCTACTGGATCATAATGTTTCTGGTCTTTTTTGTTTGGTTTGAGTGGCTCAACTTGAATTAACAAACCGTGACACAGAACTTACTTACTTAACTCACTTCATAATAACTTTGATGCTGGAGCATAGTGATCTTATCTTTTAGAAATACCAATTTGTATAGTTCCTAAAGGATGCTTACAGGACACGGTAGTGGTTTTAACACAACTCTAGCTCTCAGACATACCTATTGTATTATTAGCTTTTTCTTTTTTTTAATAAAAGTTATTTGTATTCATATCCTGGAGTAAATGTATATTAACTAGCAGATTTCAGCAGAAGTTGTGTATTTTTGTAACTTGGGAAGTAATACTTCATATTTAGTCTTTGGGTAATCGACGTGGTTTATTCTCCTTATCCAGTTCTCTACGGCTCGGTGCAACTCGAAGCACAAGAGAAGGGTCCTGTAACCTTGTTTAGTGTCTTGGGAGAAACTGAACTTAATAGAAATGTTTGAATGCTCTAATTTGCATCTTGCTGCATAGGTGTTACATGGGCAATGTGTAAATAGGTGTGATTAATACCTCCAAACAGGGTGAGCGTGTAGTGTAATTAAAATCATTTTGTACTTTTAAAGCCCTCTAATATACATATCTGTTTGAGTGGGTTTGGGCCTTAGTGTGATCCTCTAACAGTTCATTTGTACTTGGGGCTCACTGAAAGGGGGGAAAACAGAAGCATTTGGCTTTGATGCTTTGTTAAGAATGTATATATATGAAATAAAAACTTTATGATAATGCATCCGAGATGACTAAATCAGCCTTTTGTGTCTGGAGAGGGAAGAGCAGAAAGGGAAAGGGGTTGGACACTGTTACAGAAAGAGAAATGGAAGACTTAAAGTGCTTTAAGAATAACATTCTGGTTTTTAACTGATTCTTGTACTGTGTAACCTAATTTGAAGGCGCTTGATGACTAGAGGTAAGGTAGGAAAAGGAAATGGATCATTGCAAAACCAAGTGAGATGTTTGGCAATAAGTACTAGAGGTTAAAATCCCAAATCATCTTTCAGATGCTAAAATGTTTGAATCCTCTAAATTGCAGGCAATTAAAAATGTTTAAAATATGACACAAAATAGGATGAGCTCACTTCTGCTGTCACAGGATGGATGGAATGAGATGAGGTACTTACTGCTGCAGAGATGAGGGAAGATCTGCAAGATGTGAGTATGCCCAAGTTTTCTGGATACATTTAAGACTTTGTCAAATACAAACTGATTTATTTATAGGAAAAGCCCTGGAACCCTCTGCCTAGGTTATTCTGCAAGCCTTAGTTTTTACAATCTTTTCTTATAATGTAGTATATAACACTGCAGGAGCTCATCAAAAGTATCCGTAGTGTGTTTTCCATGTTATGGTGGGCCTCTGATTTTCTTGTACAGGCCCTGCTTTTGCAGCATATCCTAGGGGATGTTGTATTACTAATGTGTGTTTCAGTCTAGAGAGCTTGTCCTGTCCATAGAAACAGTGTAAGAAAGGCTGGACTAAATTTAGAGTTGCTTATGAACTCCTGCTGAGTAGGTGTCTGTAGTACTTATCTTCTGCAGAGGAGGAAAATCCTGCATTACAGATACACTCTAAGACCTCTCCTTTTTCCAAACCATTGCCATCATAATACATGATTTCATACCCTTAAACCAAGGAACAGCTACATTAACAACAAACAACAGTAACCTTACCTTGCAAGGGTAGCCAAATCACAGTTAGAGTGCTATTTGTTACTGCCTGCAGTGGGGGGGTTGCTGAATTTCAGCCTGCAAATGAAAGTTTGTTTTTCCACACTTGACCCAAGATTTACCTTTTTCCATTCAACTGCAGGAACAGGAAATGTTCCAAGGAAACAAAATGCTGTTACAGTCAACAGAACATACTGGCTGTGGGTGTCACTGAAGAGAGACCCAGCTGTATTCTGTCACACTGCACAGCTTGAGAGGAATGCTCTTTGTAGGCGGTGAAAACATGATCTGCTGGAATACACAGAGTGAAACCACTCCTTTGGTGTATGGAGATAGCGTGGGGGGGGGAGTTTTGGAGACTTACTCAAGCAAAGCACTTTAACACCCTTCCTGAACTAGCAGTCACTTACCACAGTACCTAATGCCCTGCATTGCACGTGGCTTTGAAGTTCACTGCAATGCAAAACCAAAGTGTGGCTGCCCAGGCTCAGCTACATGTACTGATATAGCAGTCAGACTTAGGCTGACACGGGGCCATCCAGTAAAATAAAGGGATATTTATACAACTGGATTAAAATTGATGCTTTCCTAACTGAAGAAACCATACACAACACAAATTAAGGTTTCATTCTTTCATGGCTATGGGGATTTTTTTCCCCTTTTCCACTTTGTAACTAATTCCGCATGCCTCCTCATATAAATCTCTTGCAAAACTACCCTCTCCTTCCTCAATATTTTCCAGTCTGAGAGTCCCTGGCTCCACAGAGCTTCCAAAGCCTTGTCAACACCCCTGGGCTTTGCCATCAGCCTCTCAAATGTCTCACGTCCCTGCTGGACGCTATCCATCCCTCAGCAGATCCAACACACGGTGCCTTTCCAGCCTGCAGAGCATAAAGTACAATCATCCTGCTATGAGCACGAGCATCCTACTGCCCACCCCCAGCACCTTCTAACATACAGGAAGGTGTATGCTAGAATTGAAGGTGAAAACCATGAGAAGCCAAACACTCACAATGTGGAAGTGATAATGTACAATAGTTTGCTATCTTAAAAGCTCATGTATAACCCCCTTTTCCTTCTATTTTATATACATGAAAGTATGTTTATCAAATTTGGGGGTTTCATATATATACAAGCATATATTTATATGTATGCATATTTAGGTATTTATAGAGAGGGGATAAGCTTGTGTTTAATCACCTACCACATCTTCCAAGGGACGCTGTTCAATAGAGAGAGTTAAAATATAAAGGCCTAGATTTAGGAGCTAGGTACTGAGCTCCAATCCTGATGTTCCCATTGGAGAGCTGTGTTAGCCACCAAAATAACTGCTGCAAAACAGATGTTGTTCTTTACATAAGTAACAATGCAAAGAATGTTTTCTGCATAAGCTTTTCACTTAAACTAATACCATCTTATGTCCTTTTTCCCTGTGAAACTAGTTTTCCAATTGAGAAAGGGACACAAAAGCAGTCTAGTTGCATGTCTACTGTAAAGCTGCATTGCACATCCAAAGCTATGAGATTACTGTGCTGTTTGGAGTTCCTAGCTGGTGGAAGTGACTACGTCCACACACAAGTCATGTTTAAACTCCACTGGTGCTGAAGGAGGTAAAGCAGTACCAAGATGTGCTCCATTCTTTTGATGGCTACAGATGGAATTACTTTTCTTTGCAGCAGTTTGTATTCAGAGTTAAAAAGGCAAAGGGATAGGGATAACAAAAATCATCACCACTTGGATAAGAAGTGTTACTGTAGGACTTACCTTCCTCCGAACCTTTTCCCAAGGGTGGCGAGCTCTGAAGTCCAATGCACAGGGAATTAAAGTGTAAACATTCACATATTTAATAGTACCATCAAAATAACCATTGTCACTACATTAAAAACTTCAAAAATGCATTTGCTTATGGTCCTAATATAAATTAAATATAGGAACTAGAAGTAAATAAATTTAACATTAGGTAATGCTATAAATAAAGGTAAATGCGTTTAGTGTACCTTTGAGTCATAAAAATGCCTTAAAAAACAGGGAAGTTTACAGCTTATCAATCACCAACACTCTGGATACCACTGCCAGCATCTTGTGTTTCAAACATGGATAAGTCTACATTTGACAATTCAGACTGATTTTTGGCCACTGAACACTTGGATGGAGGAAGAGGTGGGTGGGATGTCCAGGATGAAGTCCGAGTTTTATTTCACAATAAAACTTCTTTGATTCCCAGCGTTGATAACAAGGCTCTTTCTGGGGGTTTTTTTGTCAAAAACCTTAATATTAAGTGCTTTTTTTTTTGGCTTATTTTGGTTTTTAACTCGTTTAGATATCCATTTTGCGAAGGCTCATCCTGCTGAAGGAGTCTCTGAGGGAGAGAAAATACAATGATGAGCTCAGGTTTTCCATGATGACATAAGAAGCCTCGTCAGATGAATGATTCTGTACTTGATTTCCAGGATTCTCTACAGCTGGATACTACAATGGTCAAGTCCACTGACATTAACTCCTTGCTTTTCACATGAATGGAATGATCTGGGATCATTCGACTGCCTAAGGTTTGCTGATAGGAAGTTTCATTCATGGGTGCACAAAGAAGCAGCACAAACCATCTGCACTACTGAAACCTGATTTAAGTCGTTCCAATAAATCTCTACATGGAATTTACCTGGAATACCTGTATTAGACTCCCTGCACAGGCTGAATTTCACAAGATTAGAAATAATCACCATGCTAAAAGTGTGTGTGAGGGTCCTACTGGGTGGGGAGGGAAGCACAGGTATTCCCACCATCCCCAGCCATTGGAAACTGACTCCAGCAGAGAACACCAGCATCTTAAAGAGAGCTTAAAACGTCATGGACCTGGGTAATGAGGGGAGGCCACCTTTCTGCAGTGTTCAGCAGACAGAAAACCACATCAAATTCAGCTACAGGAACATCCCTAAGCACTGCTGTGTGAGCTGAGAACATCCATTTCCTTCTTCCTGCAGCACTAAGTCTTGCTCTTCTTATAACACAAGCTTGCCAAGTTTCCTTTTTCACAACAGTTTCTATGTTCCCCATCACTCTTTACCTCTGAACAACACTTCCATGAGGAGAGGTTCAAAGGAAGGGCTGTATTCTCCTAAACCAACAGCACAGACATGAGCTGAAGTCCACAGCCACACAAATCTCAAGGGTCTCTCATTAAAAGCATTGTCACCATCCTGCTTGGTGCTAATCAAGTGCCAGGAACACCCCCACTCCACTCCCCGCTCTGAGACCACAATGGCCAGAGCTGTCTTGCTGGATTGCATTAGCCTACCCTGCTGATGGGGGACACGACAGGGGTTGTCAAGCCAAAGAGTATGTGGAGGGTAACTGCTGGGAAGCACTTCTGCCCTGTTCTGGGAGCCAGAGACTTGTTAGAAACTATCTACCCAAAGTCCCTCTGCTCAGCCTCAGCTGGTGCCAGGGGATTACAACACTACAGGCTCTGACCTGCCACTTACATTCCCAACAAGGTTTTTATGTTCAGTCTTCACTGCAGATGAACAAAAAGCCCAGATTCCTCTTCCCAGTCTTCCAGCATGGAAGATACCAACTGTTTTTCCACCCTGCCTGCCCCTGGAGCTCCTCAGCTCAGTTTCACTGGGAACAAACCAGTGTCAAAGTCCTGCCATGCTGAGAGTGGTTTTGAATCTAAAAAGAATGGGATGCAGGATGCAAAAATCAACCCAAACAAACTGTCATAGGTCAGAAGCAAAAGGAACCACGGCAAACACCACCTACCATAACTGCTGGGAAGAGGATGTGCTCTGAAGTCAGGACAGAAGGGGAAAAGGCCAAAAGAGCCATGATTAAAACCAAATGGATGTCACAGGCTCACCAGGAAGATCAGACACCCATGTCCCCAGTTTTATACCCTCCTTATCTCTGCTGAAAGAGTAAAATCAGATATCCACCTGTGGCAGGTGACCGGCAGCACTGCTTTATACAACTGTGGGATCTTTCTGTTTATCAAGGGTTGGAGAGCTTCCTTTAACCGGTGGTAATTCCTTTCAAGTTCCCGCTGATATTCCTTCTGGTCTGGACCGATCAGGCTCTTGTTCTTGCGCAGAGCATCTTCACATCTAGGGAATAAAAGCTTGTAAAACTTGGGCACATAATAAAGGACCTGCTTGCTACAGAGCTGTTTGTTAATGTAACAGGACCAAAACAAGATCACTCTGTTCCTCCGGGATGACACAGAATATCCTTCTCTATCTGGTCTTTTGGGTAATAAAGACTCAGCTAAACCGCTTGGTGTCCATGGGAAAAGGGGAGGGTGTCGCATTCCCAATTCCCATCTCATTTCCAGAGTGACAATTCCTTTCCTTATTTCAATTTACTCTCCAGTTATACACATCCTCTCTGGAGAGAAATGAAAAGCTGATCTCCACATAGCCCCTTCCAGTCCAAGAGGATTTATTTCAAGCTGGATAAATCTACTGCTCTCCCCAGGAAGAAGATTAATAAAGAGCAGACTGAGATGTTCATCAGGAACGCTTCTATTTGCATAGATGTAATTTAAACAGAGGGTATGAAAAGAACTGTATCACCAATGCCATTTATTACATACAGGACAACTATGTTGCCACTGGATCTAATTGCTTGGAATATTTTTATTTCAATTATATATATATATTTAATTCTTTGGTGCTTGCAGAAGATGCTGTATGAGCCTGCAATGCATTCATCAAGAGGGAAGAAGAGCAGCCAGCACATTTCTTTAGGGAATTCTGCCAGCAGGCTTCCACTCCCTATGGAGAAATTCACTCCAGAAGGAAACTGCATCTCCTGGCCAATTCAGGAGTTCCTCCTGACCCTGCCAAGCTGTGAGTTCATCCGTGCCAGCGTGGCCAGTTCTGTTTTCTGGAACAGGAACACTTGTTCGCAGCTCAATTGTGACCACTAATTCATTCCTGATACACAGCAAAGACTTCAGCCCCTTAAGTCCTGGACCAGCAGCACCAGAGAAACAGGGAACCACCTGGGCACCTGAGGGATACGGCTGCTTATGAGAAGTGGACAGATGGAGTTATAACATGAGTACTCTGGATACTCCCTGTGTTAGTGAACATGTTCCAGGAGGAACTGCATCTGGCAGGCAGGTTGAAGACAATACTCCATACCTTTTCGTGAAGTCTTTGAAGCAGAGCCGTAGCTTGTTGTGATGTCTGAAGAGCTTTGGATCATTGGGTATTTCAGACAAGAAAACTTGTGCCACTTCTAATGGTCCCTTTAGGAGGAGAAGAGAAAAAGTAAGTTTCTCATAATCACTGGGGAGGCTTCTTGCACATAGAAACACTCATAAAATGCAACATTGCCTTAAATCTTGAAGAACTGCAGCTGCTAAATGTGGCCTAAATCCCCAAACCCCGTGACAACTGCATCTCTTTGAGGCTTTCTTTTGGTTTTAAATAAAACTCTGCTTTTGGAAAGCAGTGTGAGAAAATGCACAGATTCTTCATTTGTTTTCTCTTATAAGGACTCTTGACAAAGTTTGCTCAGCTCACAACTAAGGCAGTTTAAACAACCCAGATGGACTATGGAAGTATTTGCCAGCACTGCAGACTCAACCCAGAACTTTAAGCTCCAGCTGATTCCTGTTTTCCAGCTTGTGCATTAGCAAAGCTTTGCTCATTCTCCAAAGCTTTGCTCATTCTCCATCACTTTTTCCTCAGTTTTTCTCCATTCACTACTTTTGCTTTCCACTTTGCTCATAACCCACAACAGGACACAATGTTATTTCCACCCACCAGAGCCTGGCTAACCAAAAGGAAAGCAGTAGAACATTTTGTTTTGGGGTTGTTTGGGGTTTTTATGGGAAGAGAAGCAGGCAGAAACAACTGTGAATGCCAGGAAGGAGCAGGTAACTGAGGGAAGGCTGTCTCTTCTCAGCCACTTTTCAGACCTAACAACATTTCCAAGGCTCTTACTTAAATGGCAAAATCACTGAGAGCAGCTGGTCTAAACCTACCAGTGACCTTAAACACATCCCATACATTGAATGGGGAGAAAAAGGCAGTTTAGGAATAAGGCCCAATGCTGAACATCCACTACACTGAGAAATACATACTACCCCAGTGTCTCCAACTCAGCGATGCTCACCTGATTTACTGTGGTACCTACTGATCCTTGCAGCACCATCTGAAGCATCTTTGGGTCCGCAGGGTCTTGGTGGGTTGCAAAAGCTAATTCCTGTGTTTTCTTCTGCATGTCCTCTATGGCAACTTCAATGGGTGTCAAAATGATCTAAGCAAGTAGCCAGAATAGAGCATTGTTATGGTTGAGACTGCCAACCAGAAACAAACCTCAGAGACACCAAGGTCACTTTGGGGAGGCACACTGAAGTGGTGGAGGACACCGGTAAGACTGACAGTCTGGACAGCAGCACTTCAGGAATGCATCATCTCAGTCTTGGTTTGAGAACATTAAGGCAAAGTCTGACTTTTAAATGTGTTTCTACATCTGGATGCTCAAGAGCTTTTGAGATTGCTTCTGGGCAGATGGACTTGTGTCAACTACAACCAACTGCCCAGGGTTACAGCACTATGTCAGCGCCCAAGCATTTTATATCAGGTTGAGTGAGTGATCACATCTCTCCCTTAAAAAATTAACATAGCTATGGGATAAGCCTCTCTATAAACTTTTAGGACCTCACCTGCTGCTGAGGCCATGCAAGTGAGCTGCAACACAGAGCAAAGGACACACTGTTCAAGCAGAGTGGAAGGGAGTAACATGCGTCACTACAAAGCTCACCAAGGCCTCTGCATAGATCAGCCACTGTGGTCTGGACACGCCAGTGAAAGAGGTGGCAGGTCATGGTGCATTACTAAATTGGTCTGGGCTTTGTTGAGGTTGAATAGGAACAGGGGAAAGTTCAGGAAACAAGGCATTTTTAAACTCAGATTGAGGAGTCTGATGCAGTCATAGAATCATAGAATGGTTTGGGTTGGAAACGACCTTAAGATCATCCAGTTCCAACCCCCTAACACGGGCAGGGACACCTCACACCGTCCCTGCAGTGAACAGCCTGAGCAGCTCATGATGGAGCTGTCTGCTCTCACTCAGCTGAACTCCTGCATCCTTAAGAGATGTAAAAGGTAGGTTAGTGATGGCCAGGAGGACCCATCTGTGTTAATGTGACAGCATGAAGGGACACGGCCATGGCATTAAACCACACACACAACAGCACATCATGCATGAGTTTCAGCAATGTCCACTTCCTTCAGTCTCGTGCAATACTTCCCTTCAAGCCCCTGAGAGCTCAGGCCTCACCTCCTCTTTGTGAATGACGTTGATCCTGGTTTTGATGTAAGGGAAGGCGTGGGACGTGGTCAGGATGGTTTTGCGCTTGAACTGCTCGTGCAGCTCGCCGTGAGCCCGCCCGTCCAGCGTGAAGGGAGTGCAGTACATGAAGCGCCGCAGGTTGTAGTTCTTGTCGAAGTACGTGATCCTGTCCTTCATCTCGTATGTATCAAAGTAGGGCTCCACGTAGGTTATCTGAATGTAGGCCTGCAGGGAGGAACCCAAGTGTGCACGGTGAGGTGCAGGGCTCAGAGAAGAGCTGACTCCTGCACTCCCACATTAAGCAGTGCAATAACCCAGCTTGATCTCTTCCCTCTTGAACCCATCTCTGGAATACCTTGGACTGGTTTTTGCCTTTACTCAGAAAAATCACCCTCCCATTGACAGGGCTCAGCAGTTTCTGGACTGCATGAAATACACTTCACTGCCCCTCTTCCCTCATGATCTTCAAATGCCCTCACAGGGAAGAGCTTCTGCCTCATCTCAATCTCAATCTCCCCTCTGTCAGTCAAAGCCATTCCCCCTTGTTCTGGATCTGTCCCATTACGTTTGCATGCATTCGGGACCTGTTCTACTTCTCTAAACGTGTACTTGTGTTCTTACCTTGTTAGGATCTAGTTTACATTTGTCCACAGGGTTTGAGTCCTTAATCACTTCAAGCACATCTTCCCCAAACCGTTCTCCATAAAATCCCTGCAATCAAGAGCAAAAAAGCATTGAAAGAAAACATCAGATGCAGCCATGAGTGATGGGGGTTGGAGAGATAAAGGCATATTCAGAGGAGGTGAAGCTCCACAAGCCTTCAACAGTGTCAGTGCTGGGGCTGAATGTGATCTGCTGAACCCAGGAGAATTGAATCAATCACATTCCAGGGGCAACAGGAAAAAACAAGCCTAATGCCCTGGAAGGCAGGAGAACTCGGGAGCCTTCCAACTGCACACACAGAGGCTGTGTGGCTCTGAACAAGCCATTTGAGCTCACTGTGTGTCTGTGAGCTCAACTGACAACTGGGGTCAGAGTGGGATCTGCTGGGAATGAGGTGCCACATCAGAGCACGGCTTTGCTGGGCTGGGGGAACGGCCAGGTTCTGAACTCAGTCTCATGTGCTTAAACCTCAGACAACGTGACAGTGAAGCTGAACTGCTGTGAGCAACAACAGGACATCGGAGCTATCCTAGCAAATAAAACAGGGCAACAGGGCCAGCTCTGCCCTTTGGCCCTACGAACAAGGTGCATGGCATGGCCCAGAGCCATGCTGCTGAATGCTCTTCCTCTCCCACTGGGAATGGCCTCACCGGTGCACTGTGCTCACTGGGAACAGTCTCTGACCTGTGATGTCTCTCAGACTGTGCTAGGACATTGTCTAGACACAGGTTAGCTGGCACAGAACCAGGACAGGCTGACTGGTGCATGGTACAGATGATCACTGGTGGTACCTGGAGCTGCACTCAAGCCCCAGTTCCACTAACCAGAGTCACCTTTACTTGTTCATGACCAAAACAAACTTCAGACCTGGGATGTCCCACCTCAGGGGCTCTGAAATTCAGGCACCTTAGAGGGCCTGATGTCTATGAGTAGAGGAACATGATGTGAAGGTGCCAAACTGACAGCAAAATGCAATACTTTCTGAAGGTCAGCTCCTGAAAGGCATCTCAGCCTTTTTCCAAGCCCAGGTCATCCTATTTACACCAGGTGGCAGAAGGGAAATGCAAACACTGTATAATACACCAGAAACCCTCCAATGATCACAGCAGGTCTGCAGCTCTTGCTGCAAGATGAGGGAAAACCTGTGGGATTCCTCTCCCTGCATTCCTCCTGCCTCCTGCAGAGGTGGCACTGGCAAGAGGAGACCTCAGGCCCAGCTCCGAGTCAGTGCATGGGCTCTGCAAACTGTATCGCCAAGAGGCTGTTTCTCTGAGCTCAGTCTTGCATCAGCTGCAAGATGCTGGCTTTGCCCAACAACCTCCACTTCCACCACTTCCTGTAAGTTGGCAATGCAAGGAAGTGATGCAAAGGAGTCCAAGTGCAACGCACAGACACAATCATCTCACCTCGAGCCTATGGGAAATCTCAGCTAACTTTGTTATGGCGGGTTCCTTGTAAACAAACTCTTGCTCATCCAGGTCTCCAAATTTAGTTCCATAAAAGCCAACCCGGAAGTAGGTGCCAAACATCCTCTTTCCATCCTAGGTTTGGAGAAACAAGCAGTTATTTCAGTGTGGAGACACGAGTACCCCCAAGCATGGCTGCAGGCAGGCTCCTGAACTTATGCAAAATGGAAAAGAAATTAAATAAACCAAGGAAAAATAATAGAAAGGAAGAAGGGGAAGAAAACCACACCTGGAACTCAGCATGAATGCGTTTAGCAGCAACACCGCAATGAGGTTGTAACTAACATGAAATCATATGGATCAGTTACGACCATTAGCCCAACCCTGCAATGACTTCTCCCACCCCAGAAGTCTGGAGGTGTCAGATGCCTCTGAGGAACAAAGGCAAATCCCTTTGTTTGGGTGGTTATTTCAGGCTCTCCAAATCCTCTGCAGACCTTTCACAGAATCAGAATCAATGAGGTTGGAAAAGACCTTTAAGAGCATTGAGTCCAACCATTACTGCAGCACTGCCAAGGCCACCACTAACCCATGGCACTGAGGGGCTCATCTCCATGTTTTTGAGCGCTTCCAGGGATGGTGACTCCACCACTTCCCTGGGCAGCCTGTTCCAATGCCTGATCAACCTTTTGGCAGCCTGTAGGCACAGGGAAGCCCAGTTGCAGCAGGCAGGGAGGATCTCAGACACATATCCCTGACAATTCCCACACCAGAGCCCCCGTAATCCACTTTGGAGTAATTGCAGGATTGGGCCGAAGTCAATGTCCAGTTCACTCACACACACACGCAAGTGCTTTGTAAACAGCATGTCAACTGGAAGGTGTTACGTTCTCTTCTAGTATCTAATGCCTAGTAAAGAGGGCCGAAGTCACTCCTGGCGAAAGCAGATGCAATCCACTGTTATCATGTACCTGCTTCCCTTTGAGCCAGTGGTGAATTTGGCCCAGAAATGCAACAAAAGGAGAGAGAGAAGAGAGACTTTTGCTGGGAAAGGAACGAAGAAAATCTGATTAAAAAGAAAGAGAGAGAAGAGAAACGCTTTAAAACCAAATCACACCTTTGGGTTTGTTAAAACAACTCACGCCACATGCACAAACCAGAAACGCCTTTCAGCAGGAAACACTGGAGATGTTCACCTTTACTCTCGTGTGAAAGGGTGAGGTAGTATTTAATGCTCAATGTTTCTGAATCTGGGCTAGTGTTTGGTTTCAAACAGCACTTACAGATGTCCTGGCTGCCGTGTACCATTAGTTTTTGTTTGGTATTTTGCTATGGCAAAACTGATCTCTTGTGGTGATGGTGAATGTGATCTATGGAAGGCAAAGAGGATAAATGAGCCACACTAAAGAAGAAAACCCTTCAGGGAATGTGTAGAGGCTGGAAAAAGCACTGTCACAGCAAGCCACTGCCTTCTCCAGGCCTGGAGGGCACCCTGGAGCATCGTGCTCAGCTCCTCTCACTCAAGGCACAGCCAGATGGACACAGCGTTGTCTTTTTGGGATGAGGGCTGCTGCTCACCCCAAGCACCTTCAAGAGGGCAAAGCTCTCCAATGCCCCCCTCTGATGTGGAAGTGAAGCCTGAAGTGACCAGAGCCAGCAGCAGCCTTGCTTAATACATGCAGGTCACATCTTGCCTTTACTATGGGACATCCACAGACACCAATCCATCAGCTCTGCTCTGGTCAAAGTGTAGACACATGCTCCAGTTTAAGAAGAGGAGTTGCACCCAGAGATGCTGATATGCTTAATGTGGCACAGGTGGCTCCTTGGGCCTCTGCTCCAGCCTGTCCCCCAGAGCATCCCTCCTCCAGAGAGGGGCCTTTATCCAGCTCCACCTGCCAGCACAGCCTACAGGGTTTCCTCATACCACAGCCATCCCCAGGAGCACCTCCCAGGGAATGAGCCCCAGCTGCAGAGCTATTACTGGTTTACTGGAAGTGCCATCTGGCCACATCTGGTTGCTATTTCCCTGGATTCCCTGTCTTTCTCCAATGCCCATTTCTCTGGACTCACACAGGAATGAGCAGCCTATTGAATCCTTAATTCACTCATCACTATCTTTTCAAAGCCACAGTTTTGGACTATATTACCTACACTAAAACCCCTCAAGGCCCAGCATTTTCAGCTTCCTGTACTATTTATTTCAATTCAATCTCAATGTTATGGGCTGTGATTCCAGGGCTCCTTTCTCAAAGCACTTCCCAAGGTAGCATCATGTCTGCTTTAAGGAAACTGCCACATGAAACATCTCCCCAAACCTTACATCGGGCTTGGGAATGGTCCATGTGGAAGTTGATGGGATCCTGCCCCAACCCATGGGCACAGGGCAGGCCTCAGCAGAGGATACACTGCTGCTTTTCTAATTCATGTGCTTTTTCCTGCCTACTTGGCAAGTGACTTTCAGGGTATGAAGCATTTGCAGAACAGGGGCCCTAGAAGGTATCTGACACATGGGATCTGCCCAGGCAGCTATTTGTTACAGGCAGTGCTCATTTATGTTGCTGTAACAAGGAGGGAGGTAGAAAATGCTCTCTGTTGATCAGCATTAAATTAACAAGAAGTTCTGGTGGCATTTACTAAATGCATAAAATCAGAATAATGGGGCATTGGGAAGTTCCAGGAATGGTAGCAGCAGGGAAGCGTGGTGAGATCCAGTGTCCCTGTGTGAAGGCAGCTCCCAGCTTAGGTACTTGTTTCATCATCATGAATATCAGATGCACTGGCTCTTTCTGATAAATCTGCTTGCTAAAACACAGCCATTATAAGGATCCCAAGGAGAAAAGCAGACAGTGAGAAGCACTGGTTAGCCCCTAAGGCAATAGAAGCATTTCTCCCCTGGATCCATCAGCCATGAAATGTATGCGACTCACGTTGAGGGAGGAAACCTGAAAACAAGGGGATGGAAACAAACTCCTTTGGGAGAGCAAACACCTATGGGCCGTTCCATACCTCACATAGACACTCTATAGCTGTCAGTTCCCTGAGATGAGGAGAGCTCAGTTTCATGCCTGGCATTAAGAACATGGGATGGCTCTGAACTAGGATCTTTGAAATTAGCCAAGAGCAAAGTCTACCTCATCACAGTATTGAGAAGAAAACAAGTAACTTAAAAATACTCCATGGTCTTGTTTCTGAAAAGAGCTACAAATGCAGATATGAGGGAGAAATTATTAAAAGCATTTTATCTCCTATTATTTTATGAGAAAAATAATAGGTCTTTGTGAGGAGAAGAGAATGAAGGTGAACACTGAATAGCCATCACAGAACCGGCAGAGCAGATAACAGCCACCATGAGGTATGAAGGTTCATGATTTGTTATTATGCATGGTAAATACCTTTCAACATTGCTGGGAATACGGTTTTAGAGTCGTCTCTTGCACGCACACAAAAAGCTTTGCCAACAAAGGGTTGAAAAAGTCAGACGCAAGCGTGATTGTGTCTGCTTTCTTCACCAAGACCAACGCAGAAGGCAGAGTCAGCCCAAGTACGTAGGGATAAAAGTAACTCCTTCATACACACTGTGCAGCATGTGAAATCCAACCATCTTTACCAAGCTGAGCATGGTTATTTTCCTGCTGAATTTTAAGGTCTTTTGTAGTGTTGCCAACTATTACAAGTCTTCTAATATTGATCTTTTGAAAGTATCAGCTCCTGGAGTCCTGCTATTCAATGGCAACCTCACCCTGCACACTTTAAAAAGTATGTTTGAATTCTCATGGCATAGCATGAAAAGATTTTTCCTAACAACTTTCCTAAGTGGAAAGCAAACAGAAAGAACTAACTCAATGTTTACTCAATGAACAAACACACAAGCAGCAAACCCCACCACTTGGTATGTTGAAGCAGGTATGAGAAACGCATCGGTGCTTGTAGTTGGCAATACTACGTTCCTTGCGATATGAAGGGGTAGTCCTGGTGTTGGCAGAGCTCTTTGGTAAAATGAAATTGGGGGTTCCACAGTGTAAAACAAAAAGGGGAGAAGAGAAAGGGGAAAAAAACAAAAAAGAAAATTCCACAAGGAGGAACTTACCACAACAGACAATAGTAAGAGTGGGGAGGAGGGTCAGCAACCAGGGCGAGAGAGGAGAAAACAGAAAGTATTTAATTAGGGAAATTCCAAACAACAAACAAGCAGCAACTTGGCAGCAAATCAACTTGAAAATAAAACAGGGCCAGCATCAATTGAAATATTTAAAACAAGGAAAAAGGGCAAAACATGCAACAAATCTGGCAGCTACAAAGCACAAAGATCAGAAGAAGTGTGGCAATGAAGGAGCACGATGACAGACGAGAACTGAAACCATGGGTGTCTTTTACCATGCAGTAAAACATGACTGAGTGGTGTTAGCATCATAACCAATGACAGGATTTTCTTCAGGGGTCGATTTAGGGGCAGACTAATCAAAAGAGATGCTCACAGGCCTTCACATTTGTTGGCTATTGAACACGTATTGAACACTCGTACAACGTGTACTCTGGATCACTGTGCTGCTGCCTCATCTGCTGGGACCTTTCAGAGGAACATGGAAACTATTTACAGGGCCAGCCCTTAAGTGTCAGGGTTTACTTTTAAGCTGCTGAATTTTGTTTCTTGCCAGGCCAGAATTAAAACTGATGTTTAGACATCATCAGCCCAAATTGTTTAAGTCACACAATGAAAGAGAACTTCATTCTTGGTCTTGGTTTAATAAGGGTGGGCTTAAACGCTCCCTGTGGTGGAAACCTGGAGTGAGGTGGCCCATAGTGAGTTCCCTGATTCACAGAAAGCAGAGATAAACTGGACAGCTGAACTCCAAGCAAGTAACATCATATCCACAAAACATTTTAAATGTCTTCTGAGACCTCTCAGTGTTCATGTACCCACTGTGTCGACTGCACCAGGGCCCAAGTTACCAAACTGCTGTGTGCATCCTCCAACCTTGGAGATGCTCAAAGCTGTCTGGACATAGTCCTGGGCAGCCTGATCTAAGTGGCCTTGCTTCAGCAGGAGAGTTGGACCAGATGACCTTCAGAGGTCCCTTCCAAACCACTCCATGATTCTGTGGATGACTGTGGATGTAGCTGACCACTGTCTATTTGACAATCCAAACGTGTGGTTCTCGTGGTGTATGTTGTAGAAATGTGAGCAAACAGCCTCCACAGAGAAAACAGCAGGCAAACTGACTCCAGTTAACACAACTGAGCTATTTCACTGCCAGATAAACAGCTACATAACAAATTGATTGTTCTTAAAGGAACAGAATGAAGCAGCCTATTCTCTGCGATATGGTCTGTGTATGCAGTAAACCAGCTCTGTGTTTCAGTACCTCTGAGCATTAGTGCTTAAATCGACCCCTGTGGGTGGGGTGAAAATATGGCATGAAGGGATGATATTCTGTGTCAATGCTGATGAAAAGAAATATAAACATATTATAAAAACAAACTAGTGATGATACAGTGGCTCATTCACCAAAGAACCTCATTAGTGGAACACATCAGCATCCATGCACTACCTACAGCTTCTTATGAAGGATTTCCTACAACCACAATCGGTTTATTGGTATTTCTTTGGTTAATGAATTGTTTTAACAGCAGACAGCAACAGAAATACCCACAACTAGCACATGTGGGCAAGCATTGGCGTGAGTCATCTGAAAAATCTATTAGTGTTCTTTACTAACTAAAATGGAGTTACCTACCTCCCAGCCAGTACTCTGTGTGATAAAAAGTAAAAAGCGCATGTCACAGAAACCAAAGAAAGAGTTTCAAAGGCCAAAACATGACCAGCAATGTAAGGCATCATAAACCTCAAATGGTTTCAATGATTACAAGTCATCATGCATCCACAATGCCCTTTTCTGGCCCAGAAGGACACCCAATGGTTGTCCTCTGTTGGTTCATCTAACCTGAGGAACCCAGCGATGCCAGAACACGAAGAAAACCCCCATACCCTCAGCTGGATCCTATGAAATCGATGAACTGATCAACATCTACTCAGAAGCTGATGGCAGCTTAAGGGTAACCATACCAACAGACAAACAATGCACCCACCAGAAGCTGACTGGGGTTGGGGGCTTGCAGCAGCACTGGTATGTACTGGAAGAGGGTCTGCAGAGTGCTTGCCTGCCCTGACAGAAAGGCATGCACTCGACAGGTCTCTCCTAGAAGAGAACATCTGCTTCTTGAGACTTGCCAAGTGCTCTCGTGTCCTGCCTAACTGAGGTCTGTTGAGCTTTGTGAGGTTTGGTAACTTCCGATGTCTCTCATGAAACGCTCAGCACCTCAGCTGGTGGGTTCTGCATCACCTAACTTTAGAAAGGTTCCTTCAATTATTTATCCACCAAATGAACAGAACAACAAAACCCCAACATTTCTGAACGTTACCTACCAGGCTAAAGGCAAGATACACTAGTTTTTCCCAGCATGCAAACCAGTTTAAAATAGCATCTGAAAGGATAAATTGGCTGATGATTGGGATTTTTAACTCTTGGACATTTCCTGGTATACAATGTCCTCTCACGTTAAATGTCCAGAGAGAAAAAAGTCCTGCTAGCAATCCTTGCATTTACTGTGGATCACCATCTGACCATTCTCATGCAATCTGATTAAAATGCTTTGCCTTAATAGACAGCTTTTATTTGCACTGAGCATTTGCAGTGTCTTTACAAGTCACACTGCAGCTGAAAATTCAAACCATTACCTGGTGCACAATCTTGCTGAATGCTTCTTGGAGTTTACCATGAATAGTAGATAGCTTCTTGGCATCTCTATTAGCTTCATGAATAGGAATAAGGACTTTGTAAACCTCATTAACTGCTTCATACATGCCAGCCTACAAAAATAAGGTCCATCAATTGCTCCATCAATTCAACAGCAAGGATAATACATACTATCAGCATTTAAATGATAAAACTGAAAAGTGAAAAGGTGGCTTTGGTACCACCATGATATAATTGGCATCCTTTCTTTAAATATACCCATACATGAATAGAATAAAACCCTCAGTTACCCCTGAAATCAAGAGCCTACTGCATTACACATTGCTAGTAGTAAATAAGATTATCAGTGCAATCAAACCTGGGATATTTCGGATGGATACGTGCACAGGAGCACAACAGGCTAAACAGAATCCTAATAACATCTATGGGAATTAAATACAGAAGCTTAAATGCACAGAACAGGCGCATCTTCAACCTAAGTGATTTCTGCATCCACTTTTAGCACTTCATGTGATGGGCTTTATGGAGTTTCCATAGGATGCCTCTAACAGAGGGGTTCCAGCCCATCGCAGGCAGGGACACTGCATCCCATGGCTTAGCCACCCACAGCAGGGGTTCTAGGTCTGAGCCCTGGAGTTACTGCTGCCTGTGCTTAACCCCACCGAATGCCATTTCATATTGTGCTGTGGGAAATGATTCACTTGCTTTCCTTGGGTTCTGATGGATACGCTGCTACCAGCCCATTAACACTGCTCACACAGAGCTCTCAGCCCACTCTTTCTGAAGAGGAGGGCAAACATTACAGCCTTTCTTTACTATTGTGAGCTCCCAAATGTGCAGTGTTGATGTGAAAGACGCTGGAAACACACAAAGGCCTCTTGGTCCCAGATCCCACTCTCTGCACAGTTACTCCAGAGGGCAAACTGGGCTGTCTTCAACTAAAACTCAAAGGCTCCATCAGACTGAAGCGCTTACAATAGAATTACACAGTCTCATAGAGAAAACATTCTGCTTCATGGTGCCCAGCAGTGTAAGACTGCTGAAGAAAACACATAAAGAAATTAAAGTCTTCTACCATGGAGAAAGATGCTGCAGCCTGTTCCAGCAATCCCACCAGACCAGCTTCTGTAAAATACTTTCCAGAGCAGATACCTTCTTCATCTGGTGATACAACATCATCAGAAACAGCTGACTCTTCCAAAACATTGGAAGATATGTTCTAAGGAGATAAAGAAAATAGTTTTACTCAATTTGAACAACATTCAACACTTTCAATACCTTCAAAACCAGCTGATTTTCAATCGAGTCTGAACATTTTTAGAGGCAGTTTTCATATGCATTTGTTTAATTTCCTTCCGAACCAGCATGGTACTCCAGCACATGCTTAAGCTAACTGGACCAGTCCACCTAAAAACACTCAAAGCTAAGTGTCTGCTTGTTTGCTCTGCTCAGTATTGACCTGCTTAAGATTACTAGTCACAGAAACCATTTTCATCAACTGCACCCACTATGCACTGGCTAGATCAAAGAGGTTATTAAAAACCCAGGACTTAAATGGAGAAATAAAAATAACTGCATTCACTCAGCCTGTGGATGTGAAGATCTGAGGGAACCACGACAGTCTTCATGGAACTCTAGAATAGTTTGTGTTGGAAGGGACCTTAAAGCTCATCCAGTTCCAACCCCTGTCACGGGCAGGGACACCTTCCACTAGAGCAG
>JANHGB010049402.1:24830-56214 GCA_026283785.1 Coracopsis vasa
CTGCCCCAGCCCAGCTCTCTCAGCCTGGCTCCAGAGCAGAGCTGCTCCAGCCCTTGCAGCATCTCTGTGGCCTCCTCAAGCATAATGAAGTTTTTCAGAGGTTGTTGTAATGCATCCTTCCCAGAACAAATCCAATGCAATACGAGTACATAGGCACAGAAACACCGGGCATATTCCCTGTCTCAGCAGCAGATGACAAAACCCAACTGTACAATACGGAGGATAATTCCCACCTGAAATGTAACACACCCTACAGGGAGGTATTTTCGGTCTTCCAGCATGCTCAGATATTCAGCCACCAAGGCTGCAGAGTGGACCAGGCACTGGGCTGATTCAGCATGGTTGCTCCTCTCGGAGTGCTTCCCAGCCATGTTCTGCAGCCACGTGAGGCGCAGGTCAGGGGAATTCTGATAGCCCTTTGCAATCCTAGTTGAAAAGAAAACCTCTGAGATTAGGATTTAGTTACTTCTGCTTAAACAACCACCACCCTCCATGGATGGCTATCTAGAAATACATGAGATAAGAAGCTATATAGATAGAAAGTTGCCCTAAATTACTTTATAGATTCCTAAACCAGTTAGTGATGGGCAACTGCAGCTACTCCCTGATGCCAAAATGTTTTTATGGGTAACTTGTTGAAGCTCTTGACCATATTTCTCTTGAATACTGATAGTAAGCCAAAGGCATTGGACAATCAGACTAGAATTGCCTGCTTGCTTATGACAAAACCTCTACTACCTCCTAAGAAGCCTTCAGGACCATTTGTGCAGACAACGCCATGCAGTGTGGTAGTTGGGATCTTAACATGGCTCTGGATTATCTTTTGCATATGGAGACCTTCATATGAGCCACCAGTCTCCTGACTTCAGCTGGGATAGAGTGAATTTTCTTCCTGGCAGCTGTGTTTGGGCTTTAGTATGAGAACAACGCTGATTAACACACCAATGGTTTAGTTGTTGCTCAGTAGCACTTACCCTGATCAAGGACTTTTCAGTCTCATGCTCTGCCAGTCAGGAGGGGCACAAAAAGCTGGGATGGAGCACAGCCAAGACAGGTGACCCAAAACTAGCCAAAGGGATATTCCACACCATGGAACGTCACGGCCAGTACAGAGCAACTGTTTTGGGCATCACTTGAGGGGTTTTTTGGGGGGTGATGGAGTTTATTCCTTCCTCTCTATCTCTCTCTCTCTTTATTTCCTATTATTCTTATTTAGTATTATATTTTACTTTTCTTTCATTATTAAAGTGTTCTTATCTCAAACCATAGGTTTTTAGCTTTTTTCTGATTCTCGTCCCCATCCTATTGAGGGGAGGAAGGGGGAAGTGAGCAAGCAGCTGAGTGGTACCTTCTTACTGGCTGGGCTTAAACCACTATAACCACCAAAAAGCCTTTGTGTGCAAGCAGGTGCTGGAAGATCGTTAAGTTTTTCCTGCTGCAAGCAGGGAGAGTTGTCAGTGTTGTTCTCAGACTAAAGCACAAACACAGCACTGCACCAGCTACTAGGAAGGAGAAAAATACCTGTTACAGCTGAACCCAGGACATTCACATAAAGGATAAGGTTGTCAGTGACTGCTGGGCAATGGAAACTACTTTTATCCATTATAAGCTCCATAAATGCCAATCGAAACCTATCAACACCACATTCAAAACACAACAGACACATAGCTATTGGTCCATGAGCACTGAAACTCAGAACTGCTCCAAAATCAAGCTCTATGAGGGCTCAAACATGCAACAGATGAATACAAAACCAAAGAGCAAGTAGCTGCATTGTTTTCAGGTAAAATGGGAATCACAGCAAGCAGTTTAAAACAGGATTTTAGTTCAAAGTGAAATAATTGCTAATAAACCCCAAGGAATCCAAGTTCACAGCAATACAATACCTCACACTCTAAACACAGGAAGTGCAGTAGGTACTACACTCTGCTCTAACACCATGTGGAGCACTGACATCTACTGTCCCTACAGTGCAATGGCTACAAACTCTACCTGTACATCAGGTCAATCAGCATCTCTGGATCTTCCTGGTGCTCCTTCATTTTAACTGTGTCAGAAAGGATCATATGGAGGTTGAACACTAGATCCTGGACCTGTAAAAAACATATTGCTGTAATGAACTGGCAATGGGAATCGAGCTACATACTGCTGTGTTAGGACCACAGTCACTCTGAACCTTGGTATGTTGTCAGAATTAATCACGGACCTAGGGTTTATGTACTTAGGTGACTTAAATAATCACCTTCAGGGAATGCATGTAAATTCCAGCTCTAGATGGAGGTTTAAGCACAGCCTGTTAATGAACTACACATTCCTTCTCTTGTGGTATTCCTTTTACCTGATCAGGAAACGTTGTCTCCCTGAGTTCCAGATCCTCTTCAGCATACGTCAAAATAGTCTTCAGGGAACGTCGCAAAAACTCTTCATTGAAGTTCTGGGATGTCCCCACCAGGGATGACAGAGACATGGTCACCTGCATTTTCACCCTGGCAAAGTTCTGCAACAGAGGTATTGTTATGGCATTCAACAACCCAGAGGTACTGCAATGGTCTGCTGCAATATCAGTGCTGTAGTTATTGTACCCTTCTCCTAACAGATACCTGATGCAAACCAGAAAACTCAAGTGAGAAAGGGCTGTCTCAGAGCAGTGATTACACTAAACCTCTGCTGCTGCCAAACTTCATAATCTGATCACAGCATTACTGAGTTCCAGCTGAAGGTTCTCCTGCAAAAGTTCAAGTTTTCTCTCCTTCTGCATGCTCTCCTCTCACATACTCTGAAGAAGATGATGCTCAACTCCCTCTTGTGATACAGCCTTCACTCCAAACAGTTACTTTTGGTTTGGTCTAGCCTAAAAACTGGACTCACTGTTAACTCACTGCTGTCAACTGACTAACAGTCCCAGGACCCAGATACAGGGGGTGCCTCCAGTTCTGCTGCTCCCTGTGGGGGACTGTAACGAAAGCAGTTTAAGTAAAGATGTGTGGAGGAGCACTTTGTGATACCTAGCTACAATTATGCCTGCAAAATACCAATGGGAAGAGTTAATGCTGGAATTCTTCTTAATAATTTAAAGCACACACACGTGAGTCAAGCTAAGATGTAATTAGAGGCAAGACCTGAATGAAAACAGAATCCCAGCATTGCTAACTCACCTCCATTGACAGCCCTTTCAGAAAGGACACACATACCAGCTATGGCACAGGAAGGGCTACATGACTGTTTCTGCTCTCACCTAGAGGTGTGTGAAAGCAAGGCAGAGGGAGTTTCTCCAAACAGCCCTTTGAGTGCAAACTGTCCAATGTGAACAGCATGAAAACCTTCCAAACTGACAGTGTGGAAACCACTCTGGCAGTGGATGCTCCAGGCAGGGCCCTACAGCCTTCTATAAACCAACATGAGAGGCAGTTTGCCTGCTAAGAGATTCCAGGCATACAGCTTAGACTCTGACACTGGTGACTGGATATTCCTGCTATGCACTGACCAGCAGTGTGAGGTGCTGCAAGACCAGGAGCTAGGCAAAGCCATGTCAGTTCCCTCTGCATGTCATGCTTGTTTCAATGGTAAACCCTCCAAGAGCCTTTCTCCCACAGGAATACACAGAGCTCCATCCAGCATTCCCAACCAGTTTAGATGTAACAACCAACCAAAGTGCAGCAGGATACTCACGTTCCCAATCTCAAAGTTTTGCCTCATAAGAAGGTACAGAGAGGCACTTGCATGTGACCGTATGGTGCTGATACTGCTGCTACAGTGTCTCAGGAGCCTCAGGCACAGATCTGCACATTGCTCAGTCTCTTCTTCAAACAGCAGCTCAGGGAACTGGAAAAACAGCACATGAGAAAATGAGTGCTTGGATAGGCAGAAACAAGCAGTCAAATAGGCCAGGGCAAGCCTCAGCAACGAGCATGCACTGGCACTAGAGGAATTCCAATCCCCTTTGTTTGGGGGGATGATGCTAATTTCACTGATCATTTCACTGTACTGTAAAATACAGTAAGGCAAAGCAGACTCACTGGCAGCACTGGAAGGCAACTCCTTTCACCTACCCCCACAACTTGCTCCTATATCTACACCTTTAGGCCGATTTATATCAGTTCCTCAGGCTTAAAACTTAGCATACCTACAGAAACAGGGGAATTGTTTAAATTATGGGCCCAGGAAAACAAATCCATCTGAAGTGAGATTTTTACAGCTTAAATTCCACTTGTGCTTCGTGTTCCTGACTGGCTTGGTGCCTTTGCCCACTGATTGCTGGTAAGTAGGAACCCACATTGCACTTGGGCTGTGTAAACTGTACCTTTGTGTGCAGCCAAACCCAAAGTGCATAAGTACAGGTACTGACCATGAAAAGCAGCCAGGTTTCATCAACCCCCAGACCACACTTCCTGAGAATCAATACTGAACAAAATAAGAAACAATTGGTGAAATGACCCCAATGCAAAGGAAGAAAAAACAGTCCCGTCCTCCATCTGTGCTGTTCAGGATGTATTATAGCATCCACCAGAAATTCACCTTTGAAACCAAAGCCCTCTGTGTGGCGAAGCAGTGCTGGAGATAAAGTGCACTTTGGTTGCAGGCCATGCTGTGCAGAAGCACCTTCAGCACCCCACCGAGGATGCTCTCTTTGGACTCTGTCACAGAAACAGTCTGCAGACAAAAGGAAATCGAGTTACATGAGCAAAAATTAACCTTTTGTGTGTGTCTGTGTGTAAGAGAAAGGAAGAGAATAACCCTGAAAAGCCCTTTGGCATGGAGAAATCACCCACTTAGATGGGCCTGCAAAACAGTCACATTACTGAATCAGCCCCCAGGTAATGAATACCTGACCCATGCACTAAAGCCTGAGGAATGACGCATCTACCTGATGAGGCTCTGACCTTTGAGGACCTTGTTCTGTAGGTGATCACCAGGTGGATTATCCAGGTGCAACCCTGGGATTCCTGAGTCTCTCTGCAGCTCAGAGGTGGATCTGATAAGTCTGCTACTGTCTGCTTCCAGTCCATGCCCTGGTTCCATTTGTATAGAAAGCAGGGGACAAAAGTACCATGTGTCCTTGCTCACAGACTAAGGTACCTGGAAGCTTTCCTGCTCCGGGCACTGTACAGATACAGGAGGCTGAGCTGGAACCTGATGACTTGAGGGAATTTGGGAAGGCCTACACGCATTGGTTACAATAGGGCAGGACTTGGATACTTTTGCAGTTCATTACTGAGTTTTTGAACAACCACTTCTTATACTACAAAAAGGGAACAACTTCCAAAAAGGCTGAAGGAAGCTACTGCAATGTAAAACCAGATTGTTATGGGCTGAGGATTAGGAGAGGCATTAGGGGAGTGGCCCAGTTCTGACAGTATTCAGGCAGTTAAGAGCAGTAGGAAGGTTTGATTTAACAACCTGCTGCCTGGCCAGGTGACAGTAATGCTGTTATATCTCTATTTCTTATCATCCTTACCTGTACAACTATCTCTAGTGTATCCAAAATAATCAGATTGGCTTCTGTTGCAAGATTCCCATCGATAAGTGCCTCGTGTTCTATCTCTGCCCTTGATCTAATTGAGAGAAGAAAGGAATAAAATTACTTTCTGTTTAAGAAGTAGATCTCCATCTTCTCCTGTCAAAAACCATCTTCTCATCAGCAGGAAACTCCCAGTTCCAACTTGTATATTTATTACTGGACAACACTACAATGCATCCATTCAGAGGACACGAAGAAAGACTTGGTTTTTTTACATATACAAACTTAGACAGGAGTTACGTTCACCATGCTAGGAGAGATCACACTATTTCCAACACTTCCTTACTCTCCCAGGGACACAACAACAGTTTAGAATCAAAGTCCAACTCAAAACTGGTTTAGTAACATCGTTAGGCATGCAAGGGCACAACCAGGAACAGAACATACAGCTTCATGTTATAGGCTATGGACACATGGTGGTGCTACACGAGCTAGTATATCCGCACTGTGGAGCCCAGCAGCTAGACTGGTTGCAGCACAGAGTGCATACTGTGAGGGTGCAATCTTTGGCCATTCAAGCTATATTACATTACAGTTCTTGAAAAGCATCTTCCTCTCCAAGAAAAATGACAGGATGTTGCTGTTCAATGCCAGGCACTCACTTTCCTGGAAAGTCTACAAAGTTCATACACCCAGTCACACCAGCAGCCCCAGGAATTCAGCAGCAACCATGTGCTGCACGTGGCAAAGATCCAGTAGTATATTTGAAGAGACCAACTACAGCCTGCCCTACCAGAGATGTCATTTCCATCAGGCTCCTGCCAGGCCAAATCACAGCAGGAGTGTGACCCGCAGGAACCGACCAAATCAAGCAAAATACACCAAGGGGATGGCAGATAACTCCGCTCTTGGATCTGTACTGCAGCAACCCTGCCCTGCCACACTCTGCTTCCTCTGGGAGCTGGGTCAGACACTCATGATGTACTCTTCAGGCTCCAGAATATGAAGACTTGAGGTCTGATCCTATATAAAACAACACCATCTGAATAAACCAATACCACCTGCAATTATTTGTGCACAATCCTTGGTGTGAAGTCTTGCTTCTTAGAGTTCAAAGGGCCAGACTCTACCTATGCATGCAGCACAGACTTGCAGTGGCACAGGAGTGGAGCGGGATGGACCGAGGTCACAGTCAGCAAGTATGGGTTAAAAAGCAGGTTTGTGGAGTTACTTAAGCAGATTATTTTGTGGGGTGAGATACCATCCTTTGAGCACCAGTGTATTCCACAGCTGTTTAATATGTACATGAGGTTCTTCTGGGAAGGAGGGGGCTCAGATTCAGTGCCAGCAGTGAACTGATGAGTTCTTCAGGCCGAATTTTAATCTGGTGTAACTCTGTCTGGAGTTGTGTAATTCATACCTACATCACTTCATTAGCAGGTTGAAACACACTGGTCATTTGGCCTTCTCAATGCCTCAACAGGAGTGAAGTCTTGAACAAAAAGCCACCACTTGACATAACAAGAGATTACATTCCTGTGCTGGACAAAGCATTAGAAGCTGTGAAGATGTACTCTGTCAATGTCTTCAAGAGTAAAATTTGGCCTGATCTCCATCTGGGCTCTGAGGTCCCCATCCTCCAGTTTCTTCAGAGCTTCACTTGTGCTGAGATTGCTTTCCTAGGATTAGGAAGAATTCTTTTGCTGGGAGGATGGAGACTGCAGGTTGCAATTTGAGGAAACAGAAAACGTGCACAGCAAAGCTCAAACACAACTCCTGAGCCCTCCAGATCGAACCACACCAAGAGAGGGAATTTTAAGGGAAATGGGTGTAATAAGCAAAAAGAGCTCATTCCAATCAGTTGCGCACACACACACTGAAAACTTCTGCCAAGCATCACAAACAATGCTGTGATGATTGAGTCTGCAGATGTACAAAATGGCAATTTAGAAGAACTGCACACCAATGCTACAGTACCTGGCTGGTTTGTGGCTTCTAAAAGCACAGCACATGTGGAAAAACAATCAAAGTGATGGATTAGGACAGGAAAGGAAAGCGAGCTTTGAGAACTCCAGAATGCTCTTATGGAATAAAGGAAATATGACATGAGATAGATATGCTATCTGTGAAAACTGTTAATGGATCTTCCCTCTAAATTACAGCTTACTACAGGGTTTTAAGAAGGCAATGGATTGGCTCAGTCTCTTCAAATCTCATCTTAAAATCTAAGGAAGCAAGGGACAGTGGAAAAGCAAAGAGTTAGACAGGGCAGTGCTGGATTTAAAGCTATTTGCACACTGCCAGCCCTGTTCCAACCAAGGGCCCAAGCCTGCTCGCACAAGAGCTAAGTGGACTCTTGCCATTGACCTCCTATAGGGAGAACATTCCCACAGGCACTGTCACATTGTTAATGTAGAAGGATAAGGTAGAGTTACTTGTCAAGCTTTTCCGTGTTTTGCCGCCAGTGAGTCATATCCTTTCTCCATCTCAAATTCTCTTGACTTCCAAAAGCGCTCCCAGAAGGACTTCTCTCTGCAGGATAATATCAAAACAATAGTGGTCATCTAATCCTATTTGTTTCATATGGGTAGCAGCTCTAGGTTTGTTCACAAGGGACAGCAAACTGTGACTTCCTAGAGTCCAAGGCTGTGGCACTCACCCAAGCTGTTTACATGGCCGCTAATTCTGTCACTGCTGAGTGACATGAGAGGCAACTTCACTTGCAGCTATCCATAAGCCAGCTTACTACAGAGCTAATGGAGAGACTGTGGAGGTACTCACATGCACCAGGATGCCTGTGCCAGAGTAGGAGACAAACTCACTATTCTGATTCTTATCCTAACCCCTGCGCCATCCTTCCTCCCAAACAACATGAGCAGCAGAAATCATCAGAAGGTGTTTGCTACCCTCACAACTGGCTATTTCAAGCCTCATTAAGGTACCAGAAATATCTAGGTATTTTCAGAGCTATCAAAGCAAGATCAGGCAGCCTGTTTTCTGCTGTGATCCTTGCACAAGACATACTAGAAGGTGGCTCTGAAAGATGCTACACTGGAAGAAGCTCAGGCAAAAACACCCCATAAATGAGATATGATCACATGTACACAAAAGCAATCAAGTAACAAATAAATTGCCTGCAGATGGAACTTGGGAGAGTGTAGGGATTCTGCAGCCCCAGAGAAGCATGCTGCAAACTGCAGCTTTTTATAGGGGCTTCTTTGCCTGAATGTCTTGATGGGTAGCATCCCAAACCACAGATGGGTGCAAGGAAGAAGACTTCTTTACTTACCTAGCTGTCCTCTGCTTCTTCGGACCATTTCCTGCCTTGGCCCTATACTTCCCAAAATAGCTTCTTCAAGTTTGGCTCTCATGTCTTTTGACTTCTTGAATGTCAGACTGTTCATTCTTTCAAATACTTTCTTGCCCTGTAAGTATCAAATGAGACCATCAGGGAAGATTCTTTCAATCTGGGATATTTCCTTAACATTAACAACTCAAAATATCTTTCCTGTCTAAAGACATATAGAAGGAAGGGAATATACATTTAGCTGCTAGCTAATCTACCCAAACTCCAGCAGCGCTACAGGAAACTCTCTTCTTGCTGATAGCAAGCAAAATGACCAAGAGCTATGATTCCCTTTCCCTGCAGAAGTTCCCAGATGAGTGACAAGCAGGACAAACTGCTTAAGAAGCGAAACAAGGCACGGACACTTGCATGGCTGAAAAGTAAACATGGATAAGGCTAGAGGCTGCACAGAGACGTGCTCAGCCTTGGGATTCTGAATACAGGAAATACTTAGGAGAGAGCAGGAAATGCCTTTCTGCAGTCATGTAAAGGATCAAGAGTGCAAAGGTCCTCGGAAGGAACTTCAGGAGGTTTACAGAGTACACCAGTACCTTGTACTCGAAGCAGGATACACAAAGATAAAGCAAATCCAGCAGGCGATTGAGCTGCAACACTGACAGGTCCGTGAACCACTTCTGCAAGACACTTTCATCTGCGTTCTTGAGTACCCACAGGAGACAGATCAGAAGGCTGCGGCTGGACTCTGTTGAGAAGGTGGAGTGCTGCCTGCCGCTCTAAAACAGACGGGTCAAGACATTTACCACACTGTATTTCACATACAAATGCTTCAATCATCACTAAAAGGTTCCACACCAGCTACCACCCCAGCCTAAACCATTACCAGGCAGGAACAGAAGGTGAATAGATGTTTTTCATTAAGAGGTAGGAGAAACACATTTCTCTTTCTCAACCCAACAGCTCAGTGGAGCCCACAGATAGTCAAGCCACAAGAGTGAAGCAGCAGTTTGAACCAGTTGTATGAATGTCTTTCTCTACAGGCAGCAAATACCCACTTCCCTCAAGATGCCTTTAACAACCCCCAGCAGACTAACAATTAAGCAAAGGGGCTCCATTCATTATCCCATGTATGTATCAGGGTGTCTTAAGACTCATCAAAATGGGGTCCTGATGCAGGAGTAAAGGGAGGGGGAGAGAGAAATGGAAGGGCCTGTCTGCTACCAGGATCAGGAGGATTTCCTCCCTGTGCAGAAAACATGGGAAAGGGCCCACTGATGTCTTCAGCTAGGTGGGATTTGGATGTGGCAGGAATTTTTACTCAGGACTTAGAGCTAATAATGACCATTTCACTTCACAGAGCTTCTATTGGATTGTTTCAGAAAGAGGGAATCTTTATCAGAGAACAGAATTCTTCCAATTTCAGAGGTTTGCTGAGTTTTATCCTCCCTGGCATTTCTTAAATCCTCTCTGGAACTGGCACAACAAAGTGCAAACATGATTTCTTTCCCCTTGCCATCCATCCCCTGCCTCCTTGTGTAACACCCAGCTGCATACTGATACAAGGCCCTACCACTCACTGATCAGCCCCATGGGACCTGCATGTGTAAATATTTGCCTGTTGACACAGACTGAGGGTCAAGGAGCAGGGAGAGGTGGCTTTGTACCGATGAGGTGAGTAGGAAACTGCTGGGCCGGGTGAGCTGAGGGACTGATGTTCCTGCGATGGCCATGGCGACTGTCTGGCTTATCATGCTTCCACCTTCACTCTCATAATCATCGACAGCAACGCAGCTCGGCCTCCCTCGCTGATTGTGGCTCTCTGTCAAGAAACATGGGCATCTGGTCAATCCCAAACTCAACAGGACTTATACTGGAGGTCACACAAAGCAAACAACAGTTTTCAAATGCCACCTACACAACCTCAGTATCTAGAACCCTTCTCAAAATAGACCTTTTGTCCCTTTGAGTACTTCACTCTTGTGTCTTTATTGTGACATTAAACTCAAAGGATGTAGGAGACAACTATAAATTCCCAACTATTCCAGATTGGCCCCCCCGCCCTGATTTGAAGTAACCCACCTCTGCTGCTCTTCAGGACACTTTGTAAAGCACCCCTGGAATGACTTGCTGACAGAGCATAGGCTAAGGAGGAAGAGGAACTCTGCTTATCCTTTGGAATTGTTATGGGAATTGTACAGTATGTGAGGTGGCTTAAAAGCTGGTGAGACATAGAGGGTGGCTGGCTACACATACAGAGTAGCCAGCCAGATTTAGACTAAAATGAATTGCTAGTTTTCAACTCACCCAAACAAGTGGGCAAATGCGGATTTTAAGCGTTAACAGTCATGGAAGATGCATTTTCCAAGTGCAGTTTAGGAAATAGATAGGAAAACATTTCTTAGGAAATAGATAGGAAAACATGTCAAAGGTATAATTAACAAGAAGGTATAATTAATAAGAAACAGACACAATCTCATCCAACAGCAAAGGGGTTTGTACTTCAATTTCAGACCCCAAGCACTCAAGTCTAGTGAGCAGATGAACACATACTCAAATCAGACAATATAAAATACCTGTAAAGTCATAAAGCTGAGGCACGGTTTCCATGATCACGCCAATCAGAGGTAGATACAGCATTGCCACCCGGGCCTTTACCTGGGGGTCAGCGTACCGCGGATCCGAGTCGTGACTGGACAGTAAGTTGTGTACCATATTGATGACTTTCTTATGCAATCCAAATAAACTGGTAAAAGAGAGTTGGGTCACACAGATTAGTTAATACCTTCAAAGCAAACTACACTTTGTAACTAAGGGGCTGCTTTTTCTGCAGAAGAAAACCCTGGGTTTTATTTTTAACTCCAGGTAAGCTGCCAGGACACGTGGGTTTGGATCTCCTGTGTAGTTTACAAATGCTAAAAGGCCATATAAAATGTACTCAAATATCTTGCAGAGGTGCACACCCAATAGAATGTGAACACTCTCCTAGTTCCTATACAAAACCAAAGCCCCAGCTACTGCTGCGCTGAATTATCGCGTCTCCTAAAGACCATCAGGAGAACTTAGGGAATATGGAAAACAGCGAGAGAAACTTGAGAGGAGAGTGGGTTTAGTGAAACTACTTGTGGTGGGTTTTTTTTTGCTTCTTTTTAATATCATTTACAGAGAGAAAAGCCCTTCTAAGACAGAATATTGCTTTTATCGAATGGTCAGGAAGTTCCTGTTTCAGTTCCCTGACCCCCCATGCAATTATTCAATCAAAACAGTAGACTAATGAACGATCCATCGTTCTGAATAAAAAGTGACAACAGAATCAAGGAGTAGAAGGAAAACCAGCAAGAAATGGCCTTCCTCATTATGAAGATGCAACCGATGGCAGGGCCCAAGCACCATCCCCTTTTGCAGGACACCCTGCATGAGCCCATTCATGCCCTGAGAACCAAAACTCCCCATAATCTCTCAAGAACTCACTCTGCTCATTTCAATTCCCTCAGCCAACACCGAGGCAGAACTCCCTCAGAGCAAATAGCAGGTATCTTGGTAGCTATTTGCTTCTGTAGGCAAACCAGGCCAAGAAGACAACTTTACCCCATGCATGAAGCAGCCAAGGAAGCTCATACATTATGCATTAGCAAACCATAAGCTTCAATGTCCAGACCTGAGGTATTAAAACAAGTGCTGAATTTCAGGCAGTATCCACTTAACCTGGAAAGTAGAGTTGAGTTCTGGTTAACAAATGAGGAGAGGCTTTGACTGGATTGTTGAGGGTTTAAAATGATGGGTTAGGAGGACATTAGCTACTTGTAGCTACACGTCTTTCCTGGGTTTTTTAATCAAGCCATAATGAGATCCTACAATTGCTTGTGTGTGTAATTAGTGAGACCCTTAACAACTAGGAAGGAAATGCTTATTTAAGTGACTGGTTCCTTCAGATTAAGGATAAAGAAAAGTCTTTGTACCATTTTGAAGGAGTGGCTTCTACCTTGTGTTTCTAACAGTTCAAGGGAAACTATCCTGCAGGCCACAGAATTGCATATAGGGAAAGCACATCCAAACAAAGCAGTGTAATTCAAACCTAGGGCTACATGGATTTCCTTTTCACTTTTCCAGAACAAAGTAGGTGCTGTGGTGGATCGATCCATAGCAAAGAGGAGGAAACACGGCCCACTAACCTTTCTGGCTGATAATGCAATGAATTGATCTTGGTGCCCTCCAACCATCCCCTCTGTAATCTCAGCCCTGGCCTGGATTCGTGTCAACAGCACACACTTTTGGGAAACTGACTTTTGTCACTGAATACTGAGAGCCAAATACTGATCTTCTCACTTCTGCCCAGTAACATTGGTCAATATGGGCAACCTGGGCACTCTGAAATGAGCAATATGAGTTAAGAACCTGGTCACACAGCATTGTTTGCAGAGACAATCTGCTGAGGGTCCAGCTGCTTGGACTCACTCTCTGGAATGGTCACATTCAGCTGGCTTCCTTCATCTGCATGGCTTTTTGTATTGGCTTTTAGACTGAGTGATCTGGAGGAGGACTGTAACATACTGTGATACTGCACTGCACCTAGCATAGAGGGATCCATCTAACACACCACCTGGGTACTGCAGCCACTTCTATCCAACTCAATCCAAAGAGCTCTTATAAAATGGGTGACCTAAAATTTAACATAATTTGCTAATGGAGCAAAAAGAGCAAGGACAGAACACATTTAAGGCTTAAGGCAAAGCTCTAACACAATAAGCAACTTAGATAGACATCCCTCTCCTGTCCTTCTGTAGCGTAATGCAACTGGGAATGATGCTGAACTTCTTCCAATGGTGGCCAAAACATTTTAATGGGAGGCATGTCTGAACCCTCTAATAATAACCTGCTGATGATACTATATGATTGTTAAAAGTCTTCATATACAAGGGAAAAGCAGATCTGAACAGACTGGCTTACTTTATACAGTGCTTCTACCAGGGCAAATGCAGAAGGGTGAAGCCTGAGAACAGCTAATGAACTGCAAACTACAAGTCACTGTGGAAAACATTAAAACCCAAATGCAACACTGGTATAAACCTCCACTAGAATTAAGGAGCTTTGATCAAAATGTATCTCCAGAGCTGAACTGCATAAAGGGGTTCTTCTGTCTAGATAAGGTTAGAGAGAGGACCTGTCTCCCCAGTGGACACCAGCAAGACCACACTGATAACTCCTTTGTGCAGCTGGGCAGGGATTACTGACCTGGTCCAAGCCTAAGTGCTGAGAACAGCAAAGAGAGGGAGCTCAAGAGGCAGGTAGAACAGAAAGTTTGTGAAGAACAAGGGCTGATATAGTCAGAGACAGGACTTGATTTCTATCCAGCAGGCAGGACGCTCCTATGCTACAAAAAGCATTTCTGCAGACAGCGGATACAGGTAAAGATTTGCTGCCTTTTCCATTTCAGGGCAAACAAATGGGACTGCAGTGTGCTATGTACATATAAAAGAAAATATTCCAATTTATGGCATCACTTTCTTCTCCAACAGGAAACAGAACGAATGTTCAACTCCTGAGACCTCTTGGTAAAGGGGCAGAATTAACCGTGAATCATTAGCATTTGTCGACTTGGCTGGTGTTTCTGAGTCCACCTTGAGAAAAATGCCTCTGAGAGAACTTAGGACTGTGGAAGCAATCAATAATTTCCATTGGAACCCATTTTACAGAGGCAAGGCAGAATACAGCCCTAAATAACACAAGTAACAGCCTCGATGGCAGGACTACAGGCTACACTCCTACTTCAGAGAATTATTTGCTGTGCAAGCCAGGCAAGTCACCAACAAACTCTGCATGCTTGACTCTATTTGTCTATTTATGTAATCCACAGGGGCCTCATCAATGCATAATTTATGTTTAAAAAGAGCTGGGAAGATCACAGGCAAAATACACTGCAACATTTAAAAGCACCAGCAACAGAGACTTCCTAAATGTTGACAACTATTTTCTTGCTATAACTGAGAAAAGCTATTTTCCTCTTATGAGCTCCAGCAGTGCTCATGTAGCAGCTGGGGGCTTCCAGGAGGAACCTCTTTCCCTTCTTCTCAGCTGGAAAAATGTGACTGAAATCATGTTTACAGAGGCAGGGCTAAGGAAGTAACAAACAGGAGGAACAGGGGGAAAGAGGACTCTTAAGGAGCTGGATTCTTATCCTCTCAGCTCACGAATTTAACTCAATTCTGGCCATGTCAGAACTTGCTTCTCATTCATCATTTGCTTGGAATTACAGAAAACTGTTGGGAATAGATAAAACAAACTGTAAAGATTTACCCTTCTGCATCAGGATCTAAAATGACAGCCAGTTCTGTTAACACAAGCCCGGCCAAGTAATGCTGCTGGCGGAAAGGCACAGACAGTTCAAACATATTTGCAATCTTCTGGTCTTGGACGTTTGTGGAGAACCCAGAGCTCTGTGAAAAGAAATCCAGTTTCAGAGGCTGCACAATGAGGCCCCTCGGAACACACAGTCAAAGCTTACGAAATACATTAGAAGCAGTATTCAGAATGAAAGACAATCTCACATAGATTCCCTTTTGTGTTAGGATCCAGGCACATCTACTTACACTACATCTGAGCTCACTAACTCTTCTATTAGTGCTGTTTGTTGTTATTGCCTTCCCACCCATGGAGCAGGCCTTAGGGAAGTTAAGCCAAATAACCTTTAAAAGTGGATTAGTTGAACTTAGGAGGGATGCTCTTATTCAGGCTAAAGAAGGCTTTAATTTGATTTTGTTTACGTGATTTTGCAACTAATTGATCCACTCGAGTAACACACTTGCTAATTCAAATGACTTCTCCTGAGCAGGCTACAACTAAGCTTCAGTATGCTAGAAAGACCCTTGTGTTTTAAGAAAAGGGTAACAATAGACAAAGCATTTTCTTTAATGGCTCATTTATGCTCACGTGTTTGTCCAGTATAGGAGAGGACAAGGTCCCTACGGACAGTGTGATACGGGGACAGGGATATGGGCATTCTTTTTTCAATAAGAAAAGAAGTCAAAACCTGTGTGTCAGGAAAAAGTAATTTCTAAATAAACACTTAAAGAAAAATATTAGCAAGCAGAGACTGACAATAGAGGTGATACAACAGTGATTTAAGTGTCAGAGCAAAGCTCAGCTTGCATTTCCACAAAGGATCCTCAACACAGCGTACCTGAGAGGTTGCTGAAGACACAGATGGTGATGGAGATGCAGGTGGTGTGAGCAAGCTGCAAGGTAAATTCAAGGTGACGTAGTGCTCATGGCTGCAAATGATGCGAAGGAAGTCCAGCCTCAAAGATGCCAGGTTACTTGGATTTGTTAAGGAATACAGCTTTGAAGATACCTGCAAGTTTAGCCCATAAAACTGCAGTTAGCTCCAAAAGACAATTTAAATGCAGCACGAGCCCCCCTGTCCCACCACTGCTCCCCAAAGCCAGAACTAAAGAGCTTGATATCATTAAATGGTCACATCCACATCACTTCTTTGTGCTAAAGATTAAATTTGTGCTGCACTTCTATAAGCAAATGAAGAACTAGGTACTTCACATATGATATCCACATCCTATTGATTTCAGTAGGGAGCTGTGAGAAGCAGGACCACACTGTGATGCATTAACAGGTCAAAGATGCAGGCTGGCTAATATACAGTAAGCAACAAAGCTCAAACAGATGCTATCTCTGTTCTTGACCCTTATATAAAATGTTACAGACTCTAAGCCTAAGCTCCTGGTACCTCATCATCTTCTTCGTACACAGTGTCAGCACAGATGTTTGCAGTCAAATGAAACTTTATGGTTCAGGGTGATTTCCCTGTCACAACATTGCAGGTTTCCTAATCAGTAACATAGGAACCCTCCTTCTTGCGGTGGGGGGAAGACCTTGCATCTTCAGAGGGATGGAAGGGGAGCTTGGTGCTCAATATGACCATACAGGGTCAATGTGTCCTTGACAGACCCACTGACAAACCATGACAGTGTGAGCTCCCTCACAAAACCTCCTACTTATTTTGATGCAATTACTCTGAACATGTTGAGCAGAGGGAATAATTCTTCCTTCCTGCTGCACGTCCATTCGCTCAGGGGAGTTACTCCTAATTCACTTTTAAGAGAGTAATCAGAGAGGCGTAAACTCTAAATCACCACTGAGAATGCCTTGCTAGCTCTAAAAAGACCTCAACAGCAGAATTCTGTGTCCATACTTCACTGTCTGTCCAAAGAGAGGTAGAATAATATGCTAGGCTACGGTTCACAGTTAAGTCATAATATTTATCTGCATTCACCTGTTTGTAGCAGGTCTTAATAAGAGCAAAAACAAATCCTCTGTCCATGATAGACAACAGGTCATTGAGGAAAAATGCCAGGCTGGTGTTGAGCCTTTCGACCATTTCTGTATCCTAGAGAGAAGGAAGAGGAAAATGGGGCAGAAAATGAAGAAGAGCACACTGTATGTTTTCAATTCGTGGTGTAGGCACCAGCAAACACACAGGAGGTGTGGAGCCTCAGCTCTGATGGAGCTCAGCTCAGTTTAATTGTTTGCCATTACCTTCTGAAACCGAGAGACTATATCACCGGCAATTGTGCTGACCAAAGCAGTTACATCATCCATGAAACGCTCAGGAAAACGATTCTTTCTTGGCGCATCGAGTTTGTCAGCAAAATACAAATGATGCACCATGCTCTTCACCTATAGAGATATAAATTACAACCAAGTCACTCGCAGTTGGTGCTGTCTGTGGTTTAAACTAGGAACTGTAAGACAATGATAAGCAAGGTGTTTCCAGGTTGCTCACCATCAGCTCGAAGAAGAACCAGGCTTGCTGCAAGGCCGCCTCCCGCACACTCCCGCTGCACACAACCCATTGTAAGGCCAGCTCCTCGTGAAAAAGCTACACAGATTCAAATCCAGAGTTAGCCCGAGCCTCGACACCAGCTCACAAAACAATCCGCATGAGAAATGGTAGCACGATCCATGGCAAGTATGGCAAACAATGAGGTTAAGCAAAATAACTGGGAACATGACAGCAGTGGTGGCATCCCTTAAAGAAATCCCCAACTAACAATGAAGGATGATGTGATGATATGTGATGAGAGAAACGTTTCACAGCATCTTGCTCCAAAATTGAATTTTGAGTGTCAAAATAACCTTCCACCACCCCCCAAAAAGAACCAAAAAGTTTGGTGCTCAAATTAGTTTAGTTTAAAATTCTACCTTTCTGCCTGGTCTGATTTTTGCAGGAAAAAGGAGTAAAAAGCGGACATATAAAGCAATTTGTATAAAGATGTATATTTACTGTGAGAAAGGACTTAAAACAGCAAGAAAGAAACGTGGGGCAAAGAAACAGCTTTTGGATTCCTTTTCTTAGGAAGACCAACCCACAGACTGGATGTTTGATTACATTTTCATGACCCAAGTCAGGCAATTTCCCTTTCTGACATTGTTTAGTAGGATCTCATCTCCTGTAAGGGAGTGCCCTTTCAAAGGAGCTCCCATTCGCTTGCTGGATTAACGCCTGCATACCTGAGTTCAGCACACAT
The DNA here is from genome assembly GCA_026283785.1 of Coracopsis vasa. Lineage (NCBI taxonomy): Eukaryota > Metazoa > Chordata > Aves > Psittaciformes > Psittacidae > Coracopsis > Coracopsis vasa. Next base: position 43,129 of record JANHGB010049402.1, read on the forward strand.
CCGTAATGCTAGCCATCACATTATGATTTTGCACACAAGAATGTATCATTTACATGTCTAGACAGTGCTATTCATATTTTTTGAAAGCCAGTAATAAACCAGCTCCAAACACTATGGACATTAAATCAGACAAGCTACTCCTGATCATTTTATTCTTCCCAATTCAGTTCTGTCAGAATACTTCATATTCACTACAGCCTGGATATTCAGAGGTGCTAAGCAACAGCAGTTCCTAATGACCTCGGAAAAAAACAGGCTATAAATGAAAGAATAGATTGCATCATGTTTTCAGAATGACTTGACCTCCCTGCCCCACAAGATCAATTGTCTTCACTGAAATCTACCTTTTTAGTTGGTAACCGTCCTGTTAATGTTTGTAAGAAACTTGACGTCTCAGTGTGCGAAGACATACGATTACAACTTCGATCCGTAGCCTACGGAGTGGAGATGAATGAATGATGACAGGACATTAAAGTTTGCTGTGGATGGGTTTTGCAGCTCAAGGACAACGTACGTTTACAAAAACAACTCTTCCAACTGGAGGCTTTTACTGCCTTTACACCTCTTTATGCATTCTCAAACACTTATTAATTTACAGATTTGGTTTGAACACAATGACAGTACTTTTTACTGTTCCAAGACATACAGAACTGCATGTTCTTATGCACAAAGACACTTAACGCTGCAAAGCATGAAACTTTTTCATCATTGCATTTCATCAGCATGCATACGTCAAGGAGGCAATACTTGTAATTTCAGTCCATACCTCTCAAGCTACCAGAGACCAAGCACATGGGGATGTACCCCACAGCGACAGTGCTACTGGCACAAGGAATAAGGAAATCACTGAGGTTCTCTTTCTGATAGAAGTAATTTGCCATGAGTGCATGTGGACTCGGACTAAGTATTACTGGAATCCGGATGCACTTGAAAGGAGGTACAGTTGAGAGGTACGTTCAAGGCAACCATGCAGTGGAAAGCAGCAGGGAAATCGGGGCTAAATAACTCTTTCTGACTGAAGCTGCTATGAAGTTTTCATACTTTGCAACACAGAACAGATACAATTGGCCCTAGCACGTCACTGGCTGCATCATTCAGATTTACATGTTTGAAGAGAGATTTTTACATGTGGCAATCAATTTTGGTTTAACAATATCCCACTCAAACAGTCATGAAGGATTACTTGACGATGGATACTAAATGCTTGATGAGAATGGCAAAATGGTTCGCAACATCAAAAGAAATGGCAAACATGGACAAAACTATGAAGCTGTGATTAATGTTCCCACTTAGAAATGTGCTCCACCTGAAGCTGAAACTAGTGTTAGAGAGAGAGAAAAGAAAAGAAAAGCAGTCACAGCATTTACATTTCACAGACCAGCAACCACTGAAATGAAAGAAGGGGCCACGTCCACGCGTTTGGAGGGTTTGCATGCAGTGTGGGGAGGTGGTGGGGGAGAAGATGCTAAATTAGAAAAGAAAACTCACAAAGTTTTCAAGGAATAAAGAAATCATTAAAAACACACACACAAAAAAAGGCACCAAACCACCAAAATGGGAGTAAACACCGAAAGGAAGATATTCTACAGGGAAACATCAGGGAGAACAAAGCCAGAAAAACCTCTACCGAAGACACCACCTGTGTTGACTCTGCACTTGGGCTGGGGTTGGATCCCCATGGGGCTGCTTTTGGACCACCAGTGTTTACCCAGGAATTGGAGCGGTCTAAACCCTGGGCATGTAATAGAAAGCAGTTGGGAAAGGAAAGAAATATTACATGTTGCATGCCATACAGTACTCAAAGCTTAGTCCTTAAAAGCAATCAAACCGGGTACGTTGCAAACACACCATCAGTTAGCACTGTTAAAGCAGCTTGAATTCTCAGGTGTCAGTTGAGATGTTCTAGTACAGAGGATTACTTTATATGTCATCACACACATATACACTGTCGACAGCTCTGGTCCAACCTGCCCTATCTGTAATGCTTGTCATTAAAAACTATCCTTCTCCTGAAAAATCCCACTCTTACTTTAGTCAGATTAAACCCATTCACTGCAGGAGATGGAGCCAGCCTGGATATAGAGTGTGGCTGAGGAAAACTGGTGCACAGATGTGAATACCATAAAGGATGCTCTCTGAGGTTTCCAGCACTTTTAGGGTGGACTGCCTGCTACAGTTTATAAGCCCTACAACTCTCATGGAAATGCTGAGGAACTTTGAACAGACTGAGTGGCAGCTCTCACAGGGTTTCCTACTCATGGAATAAAAACCCGGCATCACTGGTAGAATAACCTTGTGAACAAGATTTCACATGGACACTGGGTATTTTCTCTGGGCAGTGTGGCCAATACAGGAAAGAGCACATCCCTTTTCTGGAACCAACCTGGTTTGCCAAGCAAATTATCTGACAAATCATCCTGCTTTTTAAAAGCTCAATCTAGTTCCTATTCCAAGTTCTACTCCTGCAATGGATCGTATGGGCAAAGTTACTGTGGATCCCACTTCTCTTTCTGCTTCCTTTTTCTCTCAAGACACTCAAAAAGAAGGAAAGTTAAAATTTAAAGTTAAGTTGTTTAAGCCAGGTTGGACACAGGGGCTCGGAGCAAGCTGCTCTAGTGGAAGGTGTCCCTGCCCATGGCAGGGGGCTGGGACTGGATGAGCTTTAGGGTCCCTTCCAACCCAAACCAGTCTGAGATTCTATGATATATTGTCATGCAGGCTGCTCCCAAGTCAGGACCATTCAGTAGGATGCAGTAGACTTTCCTGGTTCCAGGAACCAGTTCTAATGGAGGCAGTTTTGCAACGCCACAACTGAATATCAATTCCTTATCAATCCCACAGCTTTGTTTCAACCCTCACATGAGTGAGAGCTTTCATCGTAGCTCCTGTGCCAACTTAGGGCTTTTTCCCAATGCATGAAGCAAAGATGCAGCCCATTTCATCACAGCGATTATCGTCTGCTGCAAAGTCCACCAAGCCTAACAATCTATTTCTCCCTGCAAAGAAAAATCCACCTCAAGGTTGAGCCCAGTGTGAGGGCTGTAACCTGGGATTCAAACCATTAATCCACCGAGCTATCCTCTATGCAGAGTACAGCGATGCTGTAATATTGCTTAAGATGTCCAATAAAAAGAATACTGAACTCATATAAGGAGAGTGTTTTAATCTCAATTACTTTTTGGAAGAAATAAATCAAAGCTTCCTGCCCTGCTCAGACCCATAAACATGTTTTATTTTGCTCACAGTGAATTAAAGTCAAAAGGACTTTGCAGAATGCTGAACTAAGCTCATGGTTTGTAATATCAGGCCTGATTTTGAAAATGCCTTTCTCCCACTCACGTTTCTGCTCACACGGTTTCTAATCACGTCACTTAGGTTCTGAGGATAAAGGTACACATATACTGTGTTTGCAGAAGCAGAAGTCATTTTGTACACATCTGAAAAGGGGAAGATTCTTTCCTCTTTGGCAAATAACAGAGCACAAGAGCTTCTTATTGCTTGGCAGAGTCACTCAAGAGTTCACAAAAGTGCTATTAAATTCTCTTCTATCTCTGGGGTTCAACCTGCAGCTGGATCTGTGCAGGAACACAGCACACATCTGCAACAATCCACTGCTGCAGCAATGAAACTCCACAATCTTTTCCTGTCTTTCCCAGCACATCTCCAGCACTGCAGGAACACTCAGAGTGTAAAATCTCACCATAGGTCTTTTTAGCCACTTAAACTTGCATTAGTAGGGAATAAAATCTATGTGGCCTCAATTCACAAATGAAGGCAAAGTAAGTAACAGACGTAAAACTTCCTCTGTTATGAATATAAACAGAAATCTTCCATATCCTGTACAGGGGATCACTATTTCACTTTTCAAAATCAAGTAAGAAGCTGATAAAGGGGAGACTTAAAGCATAGATACCAATCCTATAAATACCTTACATTACAACAGAACTGGATTCTGAAACCTTCCATCAAACAACAAAAGAGTCTCTGGGGTTTTTTAAAGCAGAAAGCCTCCCCTGATAGGTTCTCATTTGAAGGGCAGGTTCCCAATTTGGGTATCTGTGCTTAAGCCACTACTTGGAAAAACAGAACAGGAATTCTTACATCTTTTCACTCATTTCAACATATCAAGAAGTGTCTTTTCTATTAACAAGCAGAAATAATTCTATTCAACCAAAAGTCTGTATAGTCAGACTGAGTTTAATTTCTGGTGCTCAGACTACCATAAAGGAAACTTTTCCCTCAATAATTACTCACAGAATAGGTTTTAGTTTAAAGCCTGGAGTACATCCCTAGAAGAAAATCTCTCTTCACTTTGTATTGTGACATTATTCACTAAGCCAGCACGTATTAAAGTTCTGATAGCCTGTGTAAATGCCATACGCACATTAGTGCTTACGGCATTTCACAAAAGGTCAGGCTGGTTTAATTAGCAAGATACTGAAGTGGTCTTTAAAACATTTTAAGACTTTTAAGCCCAAACTTTGATGTAAAAGTAATGATTTGCCTACCCAAACTGCTTCAGCCTCTTATCTGGTCAGCAAATTATGTTGTTATTCATTTTAAATAGGTAGCTTCTTTCTGAAACTATGTTTTTCTTGCTCTTTTAAAGCCCAGGACCAACCAGCATCAAGCCTGGCTGGTCAGGATGATGGTTTTATTAACAAACTTGCTCACTGATCTTCCAAAGGATGGAACAGAACAGCTCTTTGAAAGGGCTCAGGAACTCATCTGTGCTGGAAGGTGGGAAAGCATCTCATCTTAGAGTAAGTTATTACAGCTGGGAGATTAAAAAAGAGAACCCCAAACAAGCTAAGGCTTGGTTGTGAAGGGAATTACAAACAGCAGGTTCTCACTAGCTCATCCTACCTAATTTAGGTACAAAACTGAAGTACTCAAATTGGGACTGTGGCAGTCCTATGTACTTGGAAATCACCAAAGAGGGACAAACCCTCTGCAGGAGATGCCCTTTAAGAGTTAAAGTAAGAGCATTCCAGGTGCTCTGCACTGATGTGCCCACACTGGAAAATCACTTTTAGGTGTGAGGAGTCAGTGTGGGTGCAGGCTTAGCACACCATAAATTCACACTGCAGCTCAGCTGATTGGACTATGGCTCACTCACTAACCATCTGAAATCCTTCCTGGCCAATTCAGGGACTAGGGATACTCCTGCTGTGTGCAAGACACCTGCTCTGGACATGAGTAGTAGAGAAAGCATCAGAGCAGCCATTAGTGCTGAATGCAGAGGAGAAGAAAGGGTTTTGGTTTGGGAGGTAATAGTGGGATCACAGGGTGGCAAGGTAGAGGGTGCGAGGTTTGGGGAGAATAACAGAGCTGGTCAGAGGATATGGCTGCTGGCCATGTGAAAAGTGAGGCAGTAAGACCATTCTTGTCCTACTAGTCTTGGGGAGACAAGTCCAGAAGGACTTTAGTCCCTAGCTACCACGCTTGTGGAAGTAACACTGCCAGAATGGTCTCCAACAAGTTAGGGACATCAGCAACTACTTTCAACGAGTAGAGTTTCAGTAGTGTTATCAGCAACTGCCAGAAGTCTGAGAAGGGGCCATTAGTAAGGACATCTTTCATAGGAAAACGTCACAAACACTTCCCTGTTATTTCTTTAAAGAGTTAATAAAAGATGCTGAGGTTCCTGTAAGATCCTCAGCAGTGCACACCTACCTTACTGCCAATGATGGAGCGAACTTCATCGTCCGGTGAGGTGGGGGTCCCAGATATATCTGGGTTGCTGTTGCTGAGGCTCCGTGAGCGGTTGAGGTTAAGGCTTGCTGGTCGGACAGCAGATCGAGCCATGGTGGCATAATGCACTGATCCTCCCAAGCCACCAGGACCTACGGTGGTGTACAGAACATCCTGTTAGACATCATTCAAAGCCTTGATCCCACCCTGCCTTACACCAGACTGATGCAGCAAACCCTTTGGATAACCAGTAGATCTGGCCCATAAGGAAATCTTCCCTATGCCTTCCCCTGCCTGTTTCTCCAAGGCAAGCAGCAGGGAGAAAGGGATGGGATTAAACTGCTATTTTACCCACTGATGTTTGGGAAGCAGGAAGCTCCCTGTGGATTTAGGCAGCTGGTGTGAGGTAATGCTTTTAGCCAAAGGGATATTTTCCAGACCTCAGACATGAAAACAATCAAAGGACTGGGCACTAAATACAAAACCTTCCCAACACCTCTCAGAGGTTTTCCACTCCATGTAAGAAGCAAGTGCTGTGCACAACAGTCCTTCCAAAGCCTTGTTTTCTGTGGTTGTCACTCGCACCACCTCTTCCCCCATGCAGATACATCCCTTGTTCTCAGCAGGGGTGAAATTAATTGCTTTCCCTCCTGTACCCAGACATGTGTTTTCAAGTATTGCACTCTCCTTTGCCAATGTTTCAATGTTTGCTGGAACTGGATAAAAGTACAAGAGTACTAGTGAGGGAGAGTGGGAAACATGACAGGCCAAGAGTGCACCACATCTGCGCAACTTGCTACAGAAAACAACACTAAACCACCAGATTTTTGCCATAATTTAGCCTCATGGTCTTTCATCAGTGATGCTGTTACTTAAGATTATCAAACAGTTAAATCTCTGCCATGGCTAACTGTAATTAAAGTCATCTTGTAAATGGCTACACTGGATCATAAAGAAAGTTAATAAGAGGGCTTGGCAGGGAACCAGCCATGCAGTTGGAGCTCAAGAGCACCTGCCAGCAAGCAATTTCTGCTTGCTTTTATCACACTGTGACTTGAAATAAAATGAAGAAAAGAGCTACCTGGTGATGGTGAGTTGGGATAGGTATTTGGTAGGCGAAAAACATAATAAATATAGGAAGCAAGAAGGCTGTTTCTGCCATGCTGGTCCTGGTTTCCATCCAAGTTCTTGTGGAGTCTGTTTATGATCGATGCCATCGCTTCAAAAGATGCTTGGCCCAGGTTAACTGAAAGTAATGTGAGGAGTTTGGGTTAGAATGCAGCAAATCCTAAATGTGCACTTTGTCCATTTTCTAAAGGATAAATAGTGAAGCTTGTTAGAGCAGAGCAAGCATTCCTCACCAAAACTGAGCCTATTTGAACTAGGTCTAATAAACAGCTTGACAGGAAGACAGGTGTTGCAGTGATAAGGCTCCACTTCTATTAATAACAAATTTAATGAAATTAGGCCTGATTTCTGGAATCAACCCAACTTTGGTCATCAACTGCAATGGTAACAAGATCAAGTCCTTGTTTAACTGATGGATAATATCCCTTGGATGCTTATTGTGCTTTTCTCGGATAATTGTTTCCTCCATTTAAGCCTTAGCCAAAATAAAAACTTTATCCAACAGAACAATTCCATTCTGCTTCTGGAAAAAAAGATGTGTTCTAAAAAAGAGCACAGAAATCTACACAATATTCTAAACAAATTAGGGATGAAGCAGACAGCAGCTGGAGACCGTAAATATTAGGTTTTTAAAGACTACGCACTAATGCCCTCGATGCTCCATACAGACAAACTAAACCAATACAGAACAATTAAAGATTAAATGATAGCTATTTTTAAAGTAGTCTTAGATACCTATATTCCACCATGTCCAAACTCAAGTTTTCTATGAAAAAGCTACTATTTTAGATACCAAAGATCTAATTCTGACTTCCACTTGAGATTTTTTGTACTGTCGCAGAACAGCCCATAACAGGGAGCACAAAGAAGGATTATTCATGCTGACAGTATTAGATCAACAGCAGCTTCAGGAACACAGAGTATCTGTATGTTCTTATCTTACCTACTTCAAGATTTCCAAGCTGACCAGTAAGGTCAAAATCCTTGGTTTCTGAATGTCAGTATGGAGACACCTCAACAGGCTCCAGTGCTAAGAAACTGCTGAGCATCCAACTCATGAAAGTCAGGCCCCTTTTTGGTGTCTCAACTTGAACGCCAAATTACTAGTCACTCCTGGAAACCTTTGTATTACATATTGCTTCTGTGTATATCACTACTCATCTGGATGCCAGCACGTTTTATTTGGAAGACACATGGTATATTAGTGGCACTAAAATAAAGCATAAAATTGGACTTTTTTATTTCTGCATAAATATGATAAAATTGGAAGTGTCAAACTTTCAGCTATATAATTCTCTATAAAACTTAAATAGAATACCTATTTGGCCTGCAATGACAGGAGGTCTTACTACCAGAAGAATCAGTTTGTCAAGCAGGAGATGAAGAAATCGCACTACCGGCTCCAGTTGAGAGGAATTTAAAGCTGAAATGCTGCTCTTCAGTTCATTTTCCAGGTTGTTTTCCATAATTCTCATGTCTCCTATTCGCACAGGGAACATGTGCTCATCCAGAGCATGGACAAGTGCAAAGAACTTGTCCAGATAAGGGTCCTACAGACAAGGAAAGAAACCAAATAATCAGCAAGAAGCTCCAAAAGTAACTCTGCTTCCTATGGATTTGGACCTCATGGACAGAGTCTCTCCCTCATTCTTCTATCTGACTTTAATCTCACAGAATTAACAGAAACTCAACATCTTTGAGAGCTCTGCCCATATGTCTTATTCAATTGAAATAGTTCAGAAGTTGTCAGGGCAAAACTAGAGCACCCACAGACTTTGTATCCTTATTAAAACAGACAAAAGTGCACTAAAATCATGTTACTACTCAATGCACTAAAATCATGTTACTACTTACAGCACAAATAAAACACACCAAAAACCCCATCAAAAATGACACACTGGGAATTAATAAAACAAAAGTTGACATGAGTAGTTAAAATGATTGTCATCTTCCTTTGCAGATCAAAGACAAGATGAAAAATACATGGAGAAACAAGAGACAGAGGGGAAAAGGGAAAACAGGAAAACATCATATGTCTGGACTGTATGTTAGACCTGTTGTATTAAACACAACAGTCTGAGGTCTGAAAACATGGTTGGCCATTCACCCCCTGTGAATAAAGGCCAAACTGCTCAGACTCTTAAGCAGAACTTGAACATACTCACAGCAGAATGTGGAATAACAGGTCTGCTGGCTCAGAACTGAAAATGAGATTGTAATTTCACTACAAGTGATTATTATACTCTCCACAGTATCAATTTTGACAGCATTTCAACACTCAAAGGACTATCAAAGACTATCAAACTCTATTACAATGACTGCTCTTATCATTTACCTGAGTGTGGAGGGATGATACAGCAACAACTTCTACGTTGAAAACCCCTTTGTGGTTATCCACCCACTTCATCCCAGGGAGGGGAACCTGCAGGTTAAAGAAAGATCATAGAATCCTAGAATGGTTTGGGTTGGAAGGGACCTTAAAGCTCATCCAGTTCCAACCCATTCCCCCTTGCCCTATCACTAGATGAGCAAGGATGTGACAGAAAGCAGAGCGAAGTCACTTGAACAACTCACCTCTGGAGAAAGCACTGAATAAGCCTGCGGTGGTTTCTCCAATGACACAGGTAGGCAGAACTGACCAGTCTTTAACCGTCCATTTTGGAGCATTGGTATCCACTTCAATGAGAAGGAATTAACAAAAGAAACAACAGAAACACACACTTAAGGCATTCTTGAATATGGCAGGCTTGACTGCCAAATCCTCAAACTCTATAATGGTGTATGAGTTGACACTGATGCTCACTAAACTGCAAATACATGCACTATGAACATACCCTGTGCTGAGAAACAAAGACTGAAAGCTACTCACGGTGTATCCAACTGGAGTCTCCAGGGGAGTGTTTTGTTTTTGCTGGCAACTCACATGGTAGAAAGTAAAAAGCAGGTGGTGGTGATCGGTTAAAGTGGCTGGAAGCTTAATCTTGATTTCCTCATGAAAATCAGGTGATCTGTGCAGAGACCAGACCCTTAATGAGTCACCATCAATACAAACAGTGTGTTTTACTATCTTATGCTCATGATGGAATCCTTTGTGTCTGAGTATCTTGGGGGAAGGAAGTATATGGACCATCCCAAGGGATAAATGCTTCACTTTCTGACCATCAAGGACTGGAAAAGCTTTGTATATGCAGTTACAGTCCCCAAAAGTTGCAGCCCCCACCCCACACAGGCACTGCCACAACCCTCAGCCTGCAGGACAGGATTCTCTCCCTGGTTCAGCTACAAAGACTGTCAACATGACAAAGCCAGATTCAGCACTCCTTACCCCATGAAACTATTTGCCAGACCAAGTACTTCCAATTTGTAACCTAAGTCTAAAAGGTTCCAACAAAATAACAAAGCCCATGCTAACATGAGTTTATAACATAAATCTTTGTGACTACTAACTTGAAGGTTGTACTTAGAGCATCTGCTGAGTTGGGCTACGTGCTTGGGATCACAGCTCTGACACAATGGTGATTTGTACCAGAGCAAACAAAGACTCTGGCTCCTATTCATGGCAAAACCCTAACAACTGACACTGCAGTTGTTGTGAGTGCTACCCAGACAGTCACTGTTAAATAATTAACAGAGTCACTGGGGAGTTACTCCACTTTCACACTGGTAAAACTTCCTTTGGGTGGAATCACACTACCCATACGGGGTCACGTCCTTCCTCAAGCTGCCACGTGTTTTACCTGTTGTGGTACACTACAGCTGTGTATGCTTCTTTGGAAAACTCAGGACAGCTAGATTTGCCAAAGATGACCTGCAAAACAGAAAGAAACCCATAGAAATCCCCTTGTAAAACCAATAAGTTATTCCATAATCCCACAGAGACATTCACAGCTCCATTCACTAGTCTGTGCAGCTCTGGACAGTTACATCTGCTTGTGCTCCTTCACTTCCATGCAACGTTTTACTTTGTCACTGAAGAGTTCACAACTTTACTAATCCCAGTTACACAGGCACACAGATATGGCTGAAGAACTGATAAATGGAACCGCTCCTACGCAGATCTTCACCAGGTGGTGATCACTTCTGGCCCTGAACACAAGGGTAACTATTACCTCTAATTTTTTTGTCATGGAAGCGAAGATGCTATTCCAAACACAACGGTGTCCACTGCAAACATCTTGAGTTAAAATATTAGCTACTACATTGTTACTTTGCAAACTCTATACAGAGGAACTCTGTTCTGAAATACTCCAATTTCATATTCCCCTGAACTTGTCTTTTCAAATGTATTTCAAAATAACCATGTATTTCTTTAACACAGGGATTTTACGACTGCAATGTGTACTCTGCCGTATTGGGATGCAGGGTTCACAAAGTACTTCACCCACCGGCATAGCATTGCTTGGGTCCTCTCCATACATGAACTGGACTTTTACAGTGATATTCCTGGCAGATCCTTGGCGGTTGGCAAAGTTAAGGCTCTGGGGATAGACATAAAGCAGATTCCTGCAAGAGACAAAGGCATTGGGTGAGCATCCCTGTGTGAAAATGACAGCGTTCACACCTTGATTAATGCTGTTATTTAAACCTCTATGGAAACACTCAAGGTGAAGGGTTTGACGTTTTCCATTAGCCAGATGGTCTTCTCTTCAATATAAGTGCAGACCCACACAAGCAATTTGATAATGACCCTTTACTTTAGACATCAAAAGTCATAGTATTTTTACTGCCATCGTATTGTGAAATAGTTCCTGTTCATAAGGGTACTTGAAAAATACATCTACAAATTCACCAGTGGTTCTGCAATCTAAGAAGTTCAAGTGGAAAGAAAACACATGAATAGAAGAGCACTGAAGTGTTTATTTGTTTAACATAGAGTGGCTGGGTCCTGTTAAATCCCGTCCCTGTTGTGACCTGTCCTTTTCTTCTTCCTTTTAAAATCTCCTTACATCGTGATGACTTGAGATTACACCTCTCCTCTGGAAGCAGATTAAGCTAAACAGATACCTGTAGCTTTAGGGGATATGCAATCCTTGCAATAACTCACATTTAATGGTGGACACTTATTGGTAGCTTTTGAGGACCGGTGAGGCTGACACCCCTCCTCATAGGTTTATAGACAACTTCATCCTTCACTAGGGAAAGGGCACATTTGGAGGCCCCTTCCAGCTCCGTGTCTCCAAGTCTATGATTACTTGAAACACAACAGTGACAAGATGCAAATTCTGCAGTATTTTCCATCCTTTCAGTCCTGTTGCATCCCTGCCAACGAAGTGCAGGTTGGATTCATACACTGGCAGCAAAACTGTCCACTACAAGGCCCCACCTGTGTATGGGCAAGCAATACATACCTGCAGAAAGTCCCTTGTATGTTCTTTTAAAGACAAAAAAGACAAGCACCTGAACCATTCCACTCAACAGACAGTTATTCAAAGGAAATGCACCTTCTTTTGCCCCAAAACACGTAAAAGTGTATGCACTATTACATGTCTTTTAAAAGTCAGCTTGGAAATCTCCAATCCATCCCACATACAGCCTTGCTCACCAGACCAGCATCATTCCCCCTTGGATACTCTGGCTCCTACAGCACCAAAAAGAGGAACCAAAAGCGATGCTCACCTCAGGCTACCTGGCAGCCTAATGGTTATGTGAGAGGCTCATGTTACTGCATTGCATCTGTTAGGGATAAGAGACTGGCATACTGTGTTTTGCCCAAACACTGAAGCAACCAGCTCTGTAACAAGCTTTGTACCTTGTCAGGTAGTAGGAAAAAGAAGTTCCTTTCCCTTCTATCCCCCTCCGGGGACTATTCAGTGAATCTGAACACAATTTGTAAGTTGTTTCCAACCGTTCCTTGTCCCAGAGAGACAAGAGACAACAGATGGGCACAGAAAACTGAAGTGAGGAGCACAGCAGGACAACATTTTAAGCACAATGAAGCCGCTACAGAGTGCTGGCAACAGCAGACTGAAAACCAAGACCGGTTTTGAGTGTCAGGAAGGCAGGAATTTGGTTGTTCCATAAAGGCATCTGGTGCCTTTTTAGGGTACCCAACACTCCTGTGCTGGGCGAGCAGCGGGTCACTCTCCTGCAGGAGAGCCTGGAAAGCTGAGCTGTCCTAAGCTGTTGGAAATGGCACAGATTGAGATAAGATCTTAGGCACAAGTTCTTCCCTGTGAAGGTGCTGAGACGCTGGCACAGGGTGCCCAGAGAAGCTGTGGCTGCCCCATCCCTGGCAGTGTTCAAGGCCAGGCTGGACACAGGGGC
>JANHGB010049402.1:57663-67726 GCA_026283785.1 Coracopsis vasa
ACCGCCAGGGATGGAGCATTCACAACTTCCCTGGGCAACCCATTCCAGTGCCTCACCACCCTCACAGTAAAGAACTTATAGGTAAGTTCAGATCACAGAACCCACTGTAACACAGAGAAGAGTAGGATGCTTGCTCCTGTCCAAGCAGCTTCTCCCCAGAGGGTCTCCTATTACAAGCATCTTCTTTTTGCGGAAAACTTCCATATAGAGAGGGGAAGAAATTCCCCAGCCTGCAAATCAGAATGTGACCCAAATGAAAAATCCTATTCTACCTTATCATACATAGGTAAAAGCCACAGATCTTCCTATCTACCATAAGCAAAGTTACAGGAGCCATGGAAAGAGACTGACAGCTGAAAAACTGATTAGGGACATTACAAAACCTCACTTATCTCTTGATGCCCCTGTCTGATGGCCACCCTGAGAGGCTGACTTACCAGTTTCTCCTCTGTTACCCTCCTACCATTCATTATATCTCAAGTTCTCACCTTATTATTTGTGTGCACAAATAATAGGACTTGGTAGACTCTGTAGGACACCAGAGGTGCAACCACCATCCTCTGAAAGCCAGACAAGGCTTCTGTGCAAAATGAAGGCAGAAGCTGCCTCCCTGCATGGGTGAGATGCAGGCATCAAAGCTGCTGGGCTTTTAAAGGCAAAGTAAGTGGTGTGGCACTGAATGTTGTCTTCAGAAATCAAGGGAAGACAGCCCCAGATGCATATTATTAACAAGCAGTAGGAAGCAAGAGAAGAGAGCAACTTTCTGGTGGGTCAAACACCATGGGTAGGTCTCATATCGCAGTGTTAAATTCTCTATAGAAGGGATAAAGGGAGGAGAGGGGATTGACCATGACAATAACACTGCAATGCCAACAACCATACTAAGCATACACCAATTCAACTAAAGCACCACTGGTCCTTATGCTTCCAGGTAACAGCTACATCTTGATGATACAGAGTCACAGATTTCTATCAATAAAAGTTTCAGCCAGAAGCTTTAAACCCAAGGCCTTGTGTCTGGAGCTTTTATTAAAATGCTATGCAAAATGTATGCAAAGCTTATCCTATTATCTCAAACAGATCTCAAAAGCACTTTTACTTTCATAAAATGAATTGCTGAAGTGCAAAGGCTTCCCATACCATGGAAATAATGGCACCAGGCCCTCCTCTAAATATTTATATAACATGATTGCAGCCATTTTGCAGAATCCTTCATAAAGGTGTTAAAACATTAAGAGCTGATCCTAATTCTTGGAGGGAATGTCTAACTATTATGAAAATTTCCCTTTTCAGTAAAACCCAGAGACCTTTTTCTTTGCTTTATTCCTACTATAAAAATCATTTAAAGCCCATTTAATCTGGGTCACCCAAGTGCAGGAAAGATCTTCAGGATCATGTTTGTTACATACATCTTCTCTTGACTGGGCTAACAGCTCCCTGAGGCAGGATTCTCCCTTAGGGTTTCTACAGCCCCTGAATTGTATGGTTTAATCATACCAGAAGGTTTTCTCCTCTCTGCTTTCCTGTGTCCTGCTTTGCTTATGGGCTCTGTGACTGCTGTGACCTCTAAGGGTGGCATTTAGTAGCGAGCTTATCACTGCCTGACTTTGTTGGCACTGCCATTAATATGGAAATATAAGAAATAGCTAAAACAACAGAAAATTACTCATTTAAAGACCTGTAAAACCAAAGCCATTCAAACACTCTGAAGTAAATTATAGAAAGTCTACACTTCTTTCTAATTTTGGAACCAGTTCTTCAAGTTTTGCAGCCCAAAATCATACACCAGAGGCTGGATGTCTATTATAGAGCAGTGCCAGGCCCAGATGAAAACCATACCTAAAGTGAAACTCCATTGAGTTTTCCTACAGAAAACACAAATCCTTCAAAAGCACAGGCTTATTGCTTACCTCACTCTTTTAAACACTGCAAGTGTTTAATAGGGTTATCAGGTATTATGTATCTCGGTCTACCATTCAGAGTAGAAAGTACCAAACCTTAGGTTATGAAAATGCAGTGCTGCTCCCTGGTATAGAATAGTGATTGTATTAAAGGACAATTCCCACATTTGCTTCCACTCTATTCCAGCAGATTGTCTCTGAATGAAGCTCTGTTCTCCCCAGGGCAGGGCTTGATGTGCAACACTCTCCTGCTGGTTTTCCATGCTTTATGCAGATACTTCGCTAAGTCTGATATTAACCATCCTGGTACAAAATATTCTCCACCAATAACTGGAGATCTAAAGAACTTTCACATTATTTAGTTATGGGTGGGGAAGTTACCTGCATATTATCATCCCTTTGAGACACAGTAGAACAACTTCAATTGTTTTCCTCTTGATGCTTCCATATCTCATGTGCATATGTACATCAACAACGAGTCCAGGGGAAGAATTACTAACTATAAAAGAATGTAGCAAACCCCTGAACACCCTCCAAAGTACAGACTATATTATGCAGGGATTGATTTGGGTTTTTTGGATTGCAATGAGTGATTCCATAAAGAAAAACACTTTTCATCCATACTGCAATACTGCTTGAAAAACATACATGCTTCCATGCAGAGACTCACTGCAGAACAGAACATTTACTACAGATTACTTGTGGGCTTGCTTTATGTAGTGTGAATCTTAAACAGTAAGAAGAATGGTAAGGTGAGAAATGTGAGGTATTATTTATCTCACCCACCTCTTAAAAAATAAGTTTTATATGGCATAAATTACTGCACAAACCTTAACATAGTAGAATCACATCCAGGCAATCTCTGGACCTAATTCCCTCTTTCTCACTTAATCTGAACTACATGACAAGTAAATCCACTGCAGCACCATGAGTTACATCAGAAAATGGCACAAGATGTGAATCAAGTTGTGTGAATCATCTGGGAATATTCTGCCCTTCCACAGCTTATCAAGGGGCTGCACAACCTGAAATACAGCATCCAGTGCTCTTAAGTATGGTAAACCCTTTTATGCTCCCAAGGCAATAAAAGGAATCATACAACACAAACAAGAAGCAATTCAGGCCCTTATCAAGATTATGACCCAAAATTAATCTATTAAAAAGTGTTGTGTGGAAAACACTATGCCATCAATAACATTTTATAACAGAAGGTCTGGCAGATGGAGAAGTTCAGAGCCACCTTAATCAGCAACATGCCCGTCTCTCAGTTTTATCTTCCCAGATATCAACCTGCATTTGAGAGGGGTTACATTCGTTCAAATACACACAGTTTAATGATCAACCCATTGGTTTGCCCCTTCTGAAATGAAGAGGTGTATAAATAGATCAAATTCTTCAACCCAGAACAGTCACACAGCAAAAACTCTTAGCAGGAAAAGTCTCTGCATCTTGAACAACCAAAGAGTACCAGGAGCAGAAAGATGAACATCATGCTAGTCTTTCTATTCATTGCTCCACTTGCTCTTTCAGCTGGAGCTGAAAAGGATTCTTCCTCCTTTGATCCTGCTTTATCTCCCGAGACAAGATCAAGATTTGCCATGTTAGACGATGTTCGAATCTTAGCCAATGGACTCCTCGAGCTTGGGCACGGTCTTAAAGACTTTGTCCATAAGACAAAGGGGCAGATGAATGACATCTTTGAAAAACTGTACATTTTTGATAGGTCCTTTTATGAGCTCTCACTGCAAACGAGTGAGATCAAAGAAGAAGAAGAACAGCTCAGACAAACTACGGCCAGGCTGCAAATCAACAATGAAGAGATAAAGAATCTCTCCCAGGAGATGAATTCGAAGATTGAAGACCTCATACAAAACAAAATCCAGCTGCAAGAGAAAGTATGGGGACTGGAAGACAAAGTCACTAAACTGGCCATTACCCAGCCTTCAGTGGAAGAGACAAAGGAAATTTCTTCACTCAAAGTAAGTAGAGTTGTGAAAGCCCTTGACACCCAAAGCCAAAGTAAACTGTAATGCTATTAGTGGCAGTTATGCAATAGAAGCTCATGTTTTATCTTCCTCTTCACTGTAGTACTACTGTGTATTTTGAGAAATAAATCACTGCACTAATCTCATAAGAATCAGTGTCTTCGTCTGACATACTGTTTATGTTGCAGTAGAACTCCCCAGTGAGAACCCCATGAAATAACAGGCCTCTCTATCTTTTTCACTAGTTTTTTGCAAGTCACTTTAAAGGAATTCTGTAATAATAATGATAAAAATTTTTTGCAATCAGGAAAATGATGTGATTTCCAAGCCCATAGGTTTGTGTGTCATCATCTCATTGCAAATCAATGCACTAGGAACTGTCTGATTAGTATAAGAGCAGGAAGTTTAAACCTTTAAAGAGAGACATCTATAGTACCTTTATGACCACCACGACACAGAACTTTGCAAGTGTTAGCAGGCTTAATGTCAACAGATGCAAGTATTTAGGTGGGTATAAGGTTTCCTATGGAAAAGGAAGTATTAATTCAACGATTCTATGATTAACTGTACTTTGCAGAAGTATAAAAGGCTAAGCAACTTGTGTGAGAAAATCCTGGATGCTTGTGTCAAAGCAGAACGATGAATCCAGATCTCCCAAATCCCAAGCTAATACCTTAAATGCTGGGAACTGTTCCCTTTTTTGATCAGTAGCATAGATCTAGTTTGAAACAAGGGCCAACTTCACAGAACAAAATAGTTCTGGACATGAAAACTGAAGGAAAAAAGCAACAACCATGAAGCTCTACAAAGCTGCCAGTAGTTTGTCTTAAAAAATGAGTGTTTGCTTCAGAGACAAAGAAATTCATCCCTTAAGGAGCAAAGCAGGCAATCCTTTGGAAAAGGAAAGGTAATGCTAAATGGTTTGTGCCTCTCAAAACTGGCCCCATGACAAGAGTTATGGAGGCAGCACCACTGTGAATGTCTTCTGCTGCTTCTAACCACAACCTTCCTCCTGTCCTCAGGCTTTCGTGGAGCAGCAGGACAATGACATCAAGCAGCTTCTCAAAGTTGTAGAGGACCAGCACATAGAACTGGACAGACAGCACAACCAAATATTGGAGCTGGAGGACAAGGTACCAGAACCATCTCTTTCTCTTTCCAGAATTTGTCATCTCTCATAACACTGAAGGAGTCAATGGCCTGACCATTCATTCTGGGCAGCCATCCCTCTTGTTCACAGTTGGGGGGTGTAGAGGAGGGTATAAGCAATTTTGACCACACACAGGTACCTTTTTGGGTGAAAGATTGCTGTGCTGCCAAGTTGGGGGCTATGGTCAGAGCACATAGCATATAGCACATAGCACCAAGAACACAGCTCTGAAATACTGTCTAGCAACAGTGTTTTCTGTCTGCTTCTTTTCTTTTTTATCTACCATATCACTGTTTTCCCATTGGTCTTTCTCTTTCTTCTACCTCTTCTACCTCTTTCTTCTTTTCCGATATTCACTCCAATAGGGAGCCACGTTCTGCAGGCCAACATGTGTCACCGTAACGCTGGGTATAACTGACATGCTCATATTTAATTTATTCCTAAGAGGAGGCTATAAAAGGAAAATGCATTTCAGCCTAAGGAACTGTGGGTTCTGTGCTCTTTAGATGGTATTATTTGTCTAAGTGATGTCACCTGAGGAAGTAAGTTAAACCTGTTTGCCCATTAAGGGGCACCTCCTGAGAACAGGTCATTTACTCACCTCATGAATGCTACCTTGTTTGAGCAGTGACACTCATGTGACTGAAATCCATCAGTGTGGTCCTAAAGTTATTTTCCTGTTGTAAATTGGGTGTTCTAAAGGATTACATTCACAAGGAAAATTACTCTCTGCAGGACATGGTTTGGCTTGATACATGAATCTCATCATTTCAGAGCCTTGGGAAATTAACAGCCTGTAATTATGGTTCTTTCAGCTAAACCACATTGAGCTCCAGGAACATGCAGAGAACTCCTTCGTGGAGGAGCTCACAGAACCAGAGGACACCCCTGTCCCAGTGCGCAATGCCACGGCTGTAACATACAGATCTGATGGTGAGACCTTCTCTCTTAGACGTGACTATGCAACACGCTGTATTTACAGTGTGCTCTGTGAACATCTTGTGTTGGTTTTTAATAGTCAAACACTAAAAGCAAGACTTCAGTTATATACAGTGCTGTGGGAAGGAGCTACAGCTCCTTGCTTTGGGAAAAATGCCATCATCTGCTTAGCCCCAGTATACATGTATATCTCTGGGGCGACATGGAATAACATCCAGTAACGCAGTAATCCTGTCCTCAATCCTCCTCCTCCATTCACCTCCTCTAAACACATGCTGTGATCACGCTTTTAGAGTCACTTCTGACATTGCCAATGCCTGTCTTGGAGAGCATGAACAGAGAACTAATTTACTTCACAGTGGCTAATTATAAGATTTGGAAGAGCTTTCTTTGAAGTTGAAAGGCATTTCTGAACTGCAGCAATGGGAATGGTATTTATTGGGAACATTACAAGAGGCAGGAAAGACCATTTGCCAGGGTTTAGTCTTAGTTCTTACAAACTTTCCAGAATTATCTAAATTGAAACCTTGCCTAATGTATGCCCAACCTACTACAACTTGGCAGCTGCATCACCAACCCCAAAGCACTTTGTCCATTTAATGACATTTACTGTAAAATGAAATCACCAGAAAGATGGTTCAAGTTTTTGCTTTGGCTCTATCCTGTACAGACACTGAAGTTACAAAGCTGGATGAAAACCTCCCACATCCAAACTAAGATTTGTGATTGTCTGCTCTTTGCTTTCCTAGGTACCGCTCCTGATTGCACTGCACTTTACAACAGTGGCACGCGGTCCAGTGGTGTCTACACCATTAAGCCCAATGGCTCTGAAGCTTTCGATGTCTACTGTGAAATGAAATTTGGTAAGATACCTGTGCTAGAAATAGTCTAATTTTCACCTCTTGTTTATAAAGAGGAAAGGACTTTCAATCATGTGATATAAATTAAGTCTATTTAAAAAACCCAAGCCCCTTCAGCTATAGATAATGAAAATGGCAATTATAAATGCCATTATATCACAACCATGAACAGATTTCCAAATCAAAGCAAACAGTAATTAGTACATACCTTAGTAAAAATTTGCTTCATTAACAAAGCTCATTGCTTGAGACTTAAGATACACCAAACTAAAGAGGTGAGTCCTGGAGACAGGATTCCTGTATCATGTTTGGGTGAGTCAGTAGATATGTATCATACATATCCAGAATTGTCACGGACCAGAAGGCACAGCACCAACCCAAGCTCTATCTTTGTAAGAAACCCATTTCTCTGTTCCTTTTGCCACCACCCAGAGATAACATCACTTGGCCAGTTCACTGTTCCCTGGTTTTTTCACCCTGCAATTCAGCACCACACAGTGCTGCTCCGTGCGTGTCCTGCCCAGCCTCCCTGCATGGGCCCTTGGCCAGGGGTACCTGGAGAGCCTGGGAACACACTGATGCAACCACAGCAGGGCCATGTGATCTGTGTGGATGTTTAAACAGAAAGACATGGGATTGCCCTGTGCAAAAAGCTCCTTTGATTACATTTGCTGAAACTGGTAAAATGAGAGTGTAATGACCTGGTTAGGAGAAAGACCCTGCCGCAACCCCAGCATGGACACGGCCTCCAATGCCTCATACCTTCTGTGGAGTTGCCTTGCTGCAGCCAAGCACTATGAGTAGAGGGAGCCTGGCAATCTGACCAAATATATGGAACTTTTCATACCTCTTTTTTATCATTTTCCCTATGTCTGTGTTTCTCAGCCCTAACAAACAAATGGAGCCCAGTTAAGACAGCTTAACAAAGTAAGCCAAGTGAGCTGAGCGACATGAGTGTGGCAGAGGACTCCAAGAGGGGCTCAAACAGCCTCATGTTCTCCTCAGCTGTGCCCACTTGTACTTCCTTCATGAAGATTTAAGCTAACTCATTTTACCTCAAATTTGGAGCACCAAAGAGCACACTCATGGACAGTCAATAAGGCCAAGGCCAGGTTGGACACAGGGGCTTTGAGAAACCTCGTTTAGTGGAAGGTGTTCCTGCCCATTGCAGGCGGGCTGGAACCGGTGAGCTTTAAGGTCTGTTCCAACTCAAACCATTCCAGGATTCTATGATTCTGTGAGTCAAACATCTGCTTTCTGTACAGCCTAAAGGCTGTGTAGCTCTGTACATGTGCACTCATGTCTTTTGCAAATTGAAGAGTAAGTGGGATTCATACAGAGCTACCTTCAATGCAAACCCATCTTCTTCTCTGGTAGAGAGTGAGCTCACATAAGGGCAGCCCCAGCAATGCAGTCTGTAGGTCAGCAGCTGATGCTCTCAGTTACTTTCCATCTACTCTCTAATGCTTTAAACACTTAAGCCAGGGTTGGGACTTATTTCCCCTTCTCATTTGCAGGCAGTTCCTGGACTGTAATCCAGAACAGAGTGGATGGATCACTAGATTTCAACCAAACCTGGGATGCCTATACAAGCGGCTTTGGTGACCTCAATGGTAAAAATGCCTTTTTTGTGTGTGTCTTTTCTTTGTATCAGTTGATTTGAGGAGCTGAATCTTCTTACTGACATGTGTTCACATGAAAGCAGACAAAACCAAACACCAAACCTGAACAGTTTACCTAATTAGAACACCAGAAAATGCTTACCAGAAAATGTAACTCAGTAAAACTCTGGAAGATGCACTTCCAAATGTGTTTAGAAACTTCTGCCGAATCAAAGCCAGAATGCTTAAAATGATATTTTAATTATCAATATTCTACTATTTATAAAAGCACTTCCCAAAGCCTTTAAAACAGAGACAAGTGCAAAACCTCAGCAAGTCGCTGTCACTGCCTTCTCTCAACCTTTTGGCAATCCTGCTTCCCTTTAAAACCACCACACGAACTTTTCCAACCTCAAAAGCACCTAAAGCTGTGTTGTGCTCCCCTGCACAAACACCTCCAGTGTCTCTGTGCAGTGGCCAATCCCCTCCACGGCTGGATAGGGTGAGGAAACACCCACGTTTCCCTGTTAATCATCAACTCCAAAGAATCTGTAGCACCAACGGCTGCCCAACAGCCTCCCTGTCCAGAAAATCTTCCCTATTTTTCTCATACAATGAGCCTACTTTTGGTTAGACAACAGTTTGACTTTCTAGGCACAGCTAAGATCAAAACCTCACCAATGTAGGCAGCAAATACTGACTTACTTCCATCTCTATTATAATAAAGAGCTGCTCTATCACAGCCTTTCCCACATTTTGAGACAGTAGCTCACAACTGAGGGAGGCTTTCACCTGCATAGCTTGATCATAGTGAATGCTACAGTTGCTCCTTGATTGGTCTCCAATGAATTCCCACACACTACACCAACAAGAAGCCACGTCTTTTCAGTGTCATCACTCTCAGCTATGTCCTACTCAGTTCTGTGCTGCATAGTCTGAGATGATAAAATACAACAGGCTAAAATACAACAGGCTGCTCCTTATCTGTTAATTGGGGGAGTATTTTACTCAACCATCTTGTCTTATATTGCTTTAAATGCCACCTGTATGTACAGCACTCACATTCAGCTACACTATTTCTACATGTGGCAATTACCCATTGTGCACTGATACCTGCAGCACTGATAATAAGCTACTTAATGAATATAATTTATGAAACTAATTACACCAATTATCAAGAATTCTAGCAAAAGGAAAATGCTCAAGTTGAATTCACTTCGTACACAAGGGTATCAAAACCTCGGTTCAGTTCTACAGCTCCTGCCTTAAGAACTACAACAATTACAATTAGGTTTTATGTATGTCATTCCCTTCATTCGTCACACAGTTGCAATTATACATGTTTTAATTGTCTTGAGCTCCTTGCTAGAGTTTCATAAGAGGTGGAAAAGTTAAGAGAGAAGCTCCACTTCATTTATATCTCTTGCCTTTATTGATCACTGGTGTGCAATTAGGGGGAAGTAAACAGAAAGAATGTAGCAGGAGACCTCTGCAAAGATCAACAGTCCCCAAGACTCAAATTATTGATTTAATTAAAGCAATGAATAAATCCCTTTAAATACTACATTTTCACACATGCTACCCACAGGTTATCTGCAAAAGCAAATTCAACAGCAGTGTGAGCAAT
>JANHGB010049402.1:69068-81775 GCA_026283785.1 Coracopsis vasa
AGCAAGCTGCTCTAGTGGAAGGTGTCCCTGCCCATGACAGGGGTTGGAACTGGATGAGCTTTAAGGTCCCTTCCAACCCAAACCATTCTAGGATTCTATGATGAGTTTCCATTCAAAGGCAGATTTTAGCTGTTTGTCAAGTACACCCGGTATAATCACCCTCAAAAGAGCAAGAGAGATGCAAGGCTGAAGATACTTCTCCTTAAAGCTAATTTGGTTAAAGGAGTCCTAACTCTTTGATTTTCTGAAGCTTTTATGCTTTGCCAGTTTAAAGCAAAAAGCAATTGAAAAAGCAATTAAATGATTAAACCAGAGAATACAGAATTGCCCTCCAGGCATCCTCTTCATGCAACAAACATTCTGTACGTCATTCTAAGCTTGAAAATTGTTATTGTCTGAAACAATGTCGAGAGCATTACTTGGCTCTAGTGACCATAAAACAGATGGCCAATGACTTCCAAAGTGCTAAACTTTCTTTCTGAGCACAGAGTTGCTGCCAGTCCTCTGCAAGCATAACTGGGCTTATGATTTAAGCTTGTGATTAAGGACACCAGCCGATAAAAAAGGGGATTTCCTTACTTAACGCTCTTTTGCTTACTTCAGCCTCTTGCGGATGCAGAGATTTAACTATTTGTACCTGAGACAAATACCAGCAAATCAGAAAGTCAGCTGTAGAGGGTCACTGAATTGAGACACTGAAGAAGTTAGCTCAATTCAGTGGTAGCATTTGTGTGTGCAGTTTTCTCTGCACCGCTACTTTGACGTGAAGCAGGCAATAACAGGGAGCACAGCATCTTTGTATTGGCCCTCAACTTGCAAGTGTAAGTGGGTATAGCTACAAGAACCATTTCGTTTGGGTATACTGGGTAATTGTCCCTTTTGCTGGAAGACTCATGTTGAAACAGGAGCTGAGCACAGTATGTCAGAGTACAACTGACATTACAATATTTTTCCTTAGGAGGCTGGTGGCACAGTGAATGTGAGGAAACCAATCTGAATGGGAAATACGTCACACCAAGGTCAAGAGGAAGACTAGACAGAAGGAAAGGCTTATACTGGAAGCCGAAGAAAGGAAGATACTACTTGCTCAAGTCAACCAAAATAATGATACACCCAACAGATCTAAAGAGTTTTGACTTTACTCAACCCAATGTAATTTAACTCAGAACATACACGCTGAACATTACTACATCAAAGGAGTTCATGTTATGTTTAATAACAAATGCATGTCTAAACCCATACACTGTATGGTGCATTCTCCAATACATAAACCTGAGGCATTTGTGATGGTCTTACAGTAGGTTTGGTGAGTATTCCCATTCACTCGAGCCCCAGGGTCAATGTACTGTAACTTTCATGGAGCTTTTACCTCCACTGGATGAAACTCTAATGCCTGGGAATCAACCACCTATTCATGTATTAGATATTATTGCTTGGAGGAATGGGTTTTCAGGCTGCTGCATTCATTTCTGGGTTGTGCAGAAGGGAACAGACAAAGTGTTTCAGTAAATGAAGGGCTGGCAAAGCTTTGGAGGACATTTAGATACAGATCTATAGGGAAGAAAAGAAATCTTGTTTCAGAAAGTATCTAAATTTGATGTTTGGTTCATGTTACTGTGGAATGTTTCCATGAGTAAATGAAAGATGGGCAATTCCCCATTTTAGGGTTCTGTGTATTTCCAGGCAAGTTTTCAGCAGTGTAACTCAGGCCAGTCTTCACTGAAGCACTGTATTGTGCAGCTATAGATGTGTACACACACATCAAGCAAGCCAGATACATGCCTAATCTTTCAGATATCACACTTTGAAGAACTACTTAACAGCCAAGCTTCAAAGCCTACTAAAATGAGTAAGAGATCTTTTCTTCTTGTTTGAAGAACAAGATGGTCAGAGCCATCCCTTTCTGATCTTTTAGCACACCTAACTAAGAAATAAAACGAAAGACCAAGTGAGTACACAACAAAACACCTTTCAAATAGAGAACAATTGCCTGTGGGGCAACTCCAATGGAGTCCACGCTACCAACCAAGAAACCCTGGAGGCACAACCTACGTGACAGTGTTGGGGTCCTGCTCCTGGAACACATTCACATTTGTTTAACTTCAGCTGTAGAATACTATAAAGCAAAAGGACTGTTGACATGCTTGTGGATGGATGGCCATGGAACTGTTGCCAGACAAAGACCCCAATTCTGCAGTTACATTGAGTCATATTGACTTGTGTATCTTACCTAACCCTTGTACAGTATGGATTTTTTTTATCACAACATTTGCAACCGTACAGAAAACAGTTTTAAACTGTAATTTAAGAGTGAAACAACTGTGAGTAGAACGTGCTAACTACAGAAAAACTGCAAAACTACTTTTACTTCTCATGGATTTAATGCAAAGAAGAGATGAGAGAGTGCTGCTTATTTGTACTGATGTGTTGTAATGTTTCATTACCTGTCCAACCTCTAACAATGAATATAAATCAAAGAAATCAAAGAAAATAAATAAATAAAGCTTTTGAAAAGACACGAGATACGGAACCTGACTAAACTCTTTCTTGTCAGCTTTGCTTTACAGAAAACCAGTTTGTATTTATCTAACTTTTACAACAAGAAGTAACAGATTTGGTGAGTCAGTTGCTGAAATTACTCAGCTGAAGAAGACAATTCCACCCAGACGAGTAATGTCTTCAAAGATACTTCGAAAAAGCTTTAAATGAATAGTGGTACATAATGAAATCTACTTCCTGCCTGGGATTAGTTACAGAAAAGTTACTGTCTTCCAAGATACTTTAGAAAAATCATAGAACCATAGAATAGTTAGGGTAGGAAAGGACCTTAAGATCATCCAGTTTCAACTCCCCTGCCATGGGCAGGGACACCTCACACTAAACCATGTCACCCAAGGCTCTGTCCAACCTGGCCTTGAACACCACCAGGGATGGAGCATTCACAGCTTCCCTGGGCAACCCATTCCAGTGCCTCACCACCCTCACAGTAAAGAACTTCCTCCTTATATCCAATCTAAACTTCCCCTGTTTAAGTTTTAACCCATTACCCCTTGTCCTATCACTACAGTCCCTAACGAAGAGTCCCTCCCCAGCATCCTTATAGGCCCCCTTCAGATAAAATTTCTTATCCTCCAGGTCTTCAGAAGATTTTTTTCAAGCATTGTAAATAAAGAAACTGCTTTTAAATCAAAAAGGAAACATGAACAAAGGGATTAAGCATCTTCGTCATTTCTATCCTTCTCTTTAAAGAAATAAGTCACTGAAAGTCTCAGAAAGTATTAAAACAGCAAGAGGATGATTTTAGCACACAGCCAAAGAAAAAACCTCCATAAACCTGAAAAGAATTCAGCTAAATTCCACTGTGAATGTGGGGAAATGGAGAAACCTCACAGCCAAGTTTTATACAAATATATTTGTCCCTTCACATCTGTGCATTTTCTGCTGTGTCAATGCAGACCCTTTTTGTGCCACTGGCACAGCGGAGCAACTGATACAGCAAGTTTTGCAACAATCCTGCTGATAAGGAAGGTATTTCCAGACCTGCCAGTCTCAGGCCCTGAAATGTGAAGGGTATTTCAAAATCCTGACCTGTATGTGGTGTTTGGAACGTAGACATCCCTGGCAGGGAACTCCAGGATTTCTCTTGTAGGTCTAACTCGGCTGTCTGGGTAAAGTTTGACTTGCAGCAGCTCTGGAGTCAGACAGTAATGAGGATTCTCTGGAGCTGGAGAGATGTCTATCTTTAATTGAGCTGTAAGAAGAAAAGGATTTTATTACAATGAATAGAATTTAGACCAAAAAGCATACTCATGTCTTGTTTCTTCAGGTTAATATCCTATATATTATTTTCATAAATAAATAAAATGATGAATTACAGCCAATGTGGATTTGTTAAAAACACAGTGAAAAATTATATGTTTAAAGTGTTAAAAATAAAAGTGAATCAAACTGGTATCTAGGGCAACCTGGATACCAGATAATGAGGACCAATGGAAAAGATGGATCTTAACGAGTCCCAGTTGCTGCTCCCATAGGCAAGTTGGGGAAATACAGTCTAGATAATGCTACTGTGAGGCCCAACTACTGTTAAAAACAACAGAATCATAGAATAGTTAGGGTTGGAAAGGACCTTAAGATCATCCAGTTCCAACCCCCTGCCATGGGCAGGGATGCCTCACACTAGACCATGTTGCCCAAGGCTTTGTCCAAATTGGTCTTGAACACTGCCAGGGATAAAGCATTCACCACTTCTCTTGGCACCCTGTGCCAGTGCCTCAGCACCCTCACAGTAAAGAACTTCTGCCTTAGATCTAACATGAACTTCCCCTGTTTTAGTTTGAACCCATCACCCCTTGTCTCATCAGTAATATTGCCTATCAAACTGTAGGGATACATCAGAAGTTGCTGAAAGCTGATCTCCACTGAGACTACTGAGCATTTTCCCTGGCCAGTCAGGTGACAGCACTGACACCACATTTGTTGGTGGTGGATGGCACTGAGGCTGGAATCATTGTAAAAAACTGGAAGCTAGACAGTAGGAGAAGTGGCATCAAATGACTAAGGTGAAACATAAAGAAGAGCAAAGGATTTGCATTGAGAAGGAGAAGACAAACACATAATTGGCATGCATTGGCTCTGTAGAAAAGGGCTGGGTGAGAGCAGTGACAATAAACCCATGTCCAGAAGAAAGCTACAACCATTCTAAGATATATTAGTGCAGTGTCATGTGTAAGACATTGCAAATTCGTCTGCTTTACTTGGCACGAGGGCTTCAGGGGAGTAGCGTGACCAGTTTAGAGCTTGAAGAAAAGCATGGGCAGATTAGAGAAACTCTAGCAGAGGGTAACAGGCTATTTTAAAGTCACAGCCTTTGAGGAAGGGCTGAAAAACCCCTGAGATAGGTTAGGCTACAAAACAGAGGTGAGTAAGAGTGAACTAATAACAGTATTCAAGCACTTGAAAGGCTGAGCTAACCGCCCTGAGGGCATGCCAGACCATCATCAGATTAATTTGCAGCAAGGTAATTTTGCAAAGTTTCCTTAATACCTAACCTCACTGCAAGGACAGCTGAGTGCTGGAAGAGGTGAACTGAGGAAGAGGTGGGATTGCTGTCAGTGGAGATTTTTAAGAACAGGTTAAGTAAATATTGTCAGAAATAGCACAGGTCAGGGGCCTGTTTCACTGCTGGTGTGCCAGCGTTTCTATTTCCCTTCCTCAAACAGAGGTGGAGTCTGTTCCTATTAACCAAGTGGCAGCCAGGAAAGAGATCTCTCAGCTAGAGAGTGGTATTTTAATCAGTGTATTATACAAAGGCTCCTCAGCCCCTGATGGGTTTAGGGCTTTGGGGCTTGCATCCTCACCTCACAGATACTACTCTTAGTGTGACAGGAGTTGCATGTGCACAGAGACCAGTGAACAACCCGCCAAAATGCCATCTTCGGTGCTCGTGGTCTACCAGGGATTGCTGTCAATGACTTTTTAGGGGTTTTTTCACCTGCTGATTTATAAGAACTGGGTGGCTACAGGGAAGGAGTAACCAAATACCTTAATGCATGTGAGCCAGACAGATCTCATTCAATACCTGTGATAGGTCTCAATCTCCGCAGCACTGATGACGGCCGCTTCATGTCAACAAGGAACTTGTACAGATCATCATCACTCAGGCGATCACCCTCCTGTGGGATGTTAGCAAGAAAACAATTATCTACACAACACTTAAGGATTGTGAGAGAATGAATAAACCATCTAATACTGCAGTCTCTTTCCCTTGATACCAAAATGTACCTTCCCAGAACAAGGTGTTAACATTAACATGCTAAATTACAGCTCATTTCTCCATCCTTTTCCCTTCCTTTTTCCCTTATTAATCATCATGACAGCTGCAGGAACTTCTAATTGAAAACCTTTTCTCTCCCCATCAATATTATCTTTTCCCAAACTGAAAATGGCTGTTAAAAGATTTCCCCCCAAATATCCACTTTTTAGCAAGGATAATAGTTTGAAAAAGTATCTGTCATTCAAGTAGGGATCCTTGTTTCTTCTCTGCCTTTTCTTGGGTATGAGTCTAAAAGAGCCTCACTGCACAGGAGAAGTGTTAAGAAATGGTGGGAAGTAGGAGGAGTCTGTTGTCAGCTTTCCTTGTGCCACATGCTGGATGTTCAGAACTTTGTTAATTATAGAAGATGTACCTCTCCCACCCTATAACTATCCAAAAAGCAGAAGATATCTGATCCCAAAGGTAATAAGTCACAGTATGACAAAAAAGAAGCAAATGGAAGGAGAAAAACACTCGGTACTCAATGGAAGAAAAGGAAGGGAAGATAAAAAATAAAAGAATCAAGCTTAAAATCTTCAATCAACATCAGGCAATTTTTAAAGGACAAATGAATAAAAGAAGCTGTTTGAGAGCTGCCAAGTGAAAGCAACCTCAACAAAGGAAATAAATAAATGCTTTTGTAAATCAGTATTAACTTAGTGACCAGGTTTAAACTGGTGTGTATTACTTCTCACTTCCTACATGTTGGGTGCCTATGTTTCACAACTGGATTTTATCAACACCTCAAGGGAAAGGAACTTCCTGTGCTGCTGTCACTGAGACCCCAGAGGTACCATTCACAGAGCTCAATTCCAGTCATACCGAGTTTCATGATAGCACAGAGCACCAGAGGCATGAGTAGCCCTCGACTTCCCTGGTTTGCACCAGTATAACTCACTGCCCTTGGTGACATTTCTCCTTGTTTACACTACTTATTTAAGAGCAGACTTTGGATGGCTCCCCACAGTGAAATGTGGCATGGAACCAAAACAATCAGAAAGGGAAAAAGAGAGAGTTCAACCAACTTTCAATATATAGAACCTAAATCTTTGTATTTCCAATGATTGAGAAATCAGTCCAAAAAGTAGCTGGTTATACAATAGTAAATCCCTTTTTAAACACAATGTCACAAAGGTGACATTGAAGTAACGATTTTCCTTAACCAGATGTGGCATTAAGCAAATCTTAGCAAAAATCAATGGACTGAAACCATTTTCTAAGCTTAACTAAAAATTTTATTATGTTTAATGGTGGTTTTTAATGCTTCTCAGGAAAATCCCAAGCTCTGGCTAAGAAGAGCTGCCACTCAGCAAAGCAGCATCAAAGTGACATGCTTTGCTTTCTCAGGCATCCCTGGATGTGGCCAGGGAACTGATGCCAACCTCAAACCGCACTGATGAACCTGGTTCTGATGAAACTGCTGATGTTTCAATGGATTGTCTATCACCCAATGAAGCCAAAGGAGTCCAATGACCATCATGATGAAGGCTATGCAACTCCTGGACTAGGAGTATCTGGAATACTTTTTGGCACATACTAACCCAAAGATGTTATCCTCTCGTTTGTGAACTTGCTTCTATAAGCACTTTTCCAAATAGCATCTAACAAAAGGCCAGGCAGGGATTTTTCCATGTTAGAAAAAACCTGGAGCAAAATAAACCAGTGTTCTCCTGGAGAGACCCAGTTCTATTAGTTGGAGTGGTTAAGTCACTATGCCATAATGATGTTTTATCATTCAAGTCAAAACTAGCTAATAATACCAATTCCATAAAGCAATTATTCACAGTAACCTGAATGAAAGAATCCACCAATGGACTCTGGACCCCCAGAATTAAGCACATGATATAACAAACCCACCGCATGCTGCTCAAAGACATCCTGTGATCAGGGAACAGACACTCCATGCATTGAAAACATCACAAATGAATCATTCAGGTCTAAACTGACTTCACATGATCAAATCACTCTGTCCAAGGAGCAACTCCTTAATTAAACAGCTTCATACAGTACCTGTTTAAAGAAGTTTGTCACTGTCAGAGTAGCTGGTCTAAAACTGCTCAGATTGCAAGCCTCATCCCCACTCGTGGTTCTTTCTAACGAACGCCTCCCGACAATACTGGAATTCCTCCTCTCTGACCACGATCCTTTCCGTTCTTCAAGGAATAAAAGCAAAAAGGGAGAGGAATTACAAAAAAAGGGAAGAAAAACAATAGCCCAAGAGTCTACTTTTGTTCCAACCAGGATTTTCTACACAGGAAAATAGGTGCTGCATTCAGAAATTATGCAATAAGCGTGATAGAAGAGGTGGTTACGCTAAGACAATCACACTCCTGAGGCATCAGGAGGCTATGAAGCACAGCTGACTACTTCTGCTCCTCTCACAGCAACCTCACCCCAGTGCCTTACTGCTATTATAAAAGTCTTTATCGTGTGGAGATTTATGTGTTTCTCTTGCTCTGAAAGATGATGAAGTTGGCAGTTTTGGGGATGCTGAAGAGCAGTTTCAGATGAGCTATGTGGTTCACAAAGATTAATCCACTCCTTTGGAAAATGTTCATCAGCCTGTAACGCTCTCTCAGTCTTAGAAGCCTGGTTTTAAATAATATAACAGATGGTTTGCTTGTAAAATCCTTGAAAGATAAATCCATTTGTTATCATGGGCTTTTTTATTTCAACCATGACCCAAGACTATCAGAAGGCTCAGGGCAGGGGGAGGAAAGCGCTAAAGGAGCAATAGCAACTAGAGTGTATGAATCAAGACTTCAGTAAACTCTGGATTTATCCACATTCCCTCATGCAGATGTACTGTACCTCCTGTGCCAACTTCAACTTCCGTGGAGTCTCTTTCCAAGCTTCCAGCGCTGCTCACAATGTTCATTAAATGAATGGCTGTCCAGGCAAACGGCATCCGATACTTGCCTAGTCTTTGGCAAAACTGCTCTGCCTGGCATTTCAGTTTTTCCAGCTTCTCCTTATTCTGTGAAGAGAATATTTAATCCAAGAGATGAAAAGGAGAGGAATAGGAGCAAAGGTTCATAGAGTAAAATCAGTTAACAGTGGTATCTTTTCCACCTTGCAGTGATTTTGTGCTTCAATAGCACCTTCTAGAGGAGGATCACCAAGTGCTGTGCAAACAGACCTATGCTTCATAGAACTGCCATCAGGCCAACAGTACCAGATGTGGGACTGGTTTCATGCTCCTCCTGAACAGCCTGTCAAATCCCAGTGAGCTCATCTGCCCACTGCCCTTTCACAAAAAGCTGGATTTAACTCTATGAAGTCTGAAATGGCCTTTCTTAATGTGATTTTAAGCCAGACACAGGGTTGGGTGAAAACAAAGAGCACTCTGTTGCTCACATTCTTCTAGTTCAGGATATGCTTATGCACTTTGCTGGGAAGGCGATCTTAACAAATCACCTTTTCACCCACATTCCCAAGCATCCTGCAGCTCCTATTCCAAAATTTCACTTAGGCACATGTCAACGTAGTGATCACAGGAAATGGAGGGGTTTTACTTATGTTACTTATATACCTGAGGTGAAAAACATTCATTTTTCATATTGTGATGGAGTGATACAAGGACAGAGATAGACCAAAAAATGTGAACTTCTTCAGCTAAAACATATACTAGAACTTTAGGAAGGCAAAACTCTGTTAGAATTTGATTGAAACTAACAAATGAACACCCCAGCTCCTTTGAAAGAGCCATAATGGAAAGCTTCTGATCCCAAGAAGTGCTGGCATCCCTGTTTTGCCCTTCATCCTGTCTTCACTATTACTGTTTGATCTTCACTTGGTTCAACCCAATTGTACAAGAAATTAGGAGCCATTTCTGAGATCCATAAGCACTGCTTCATATTGTATGTACTCATGGTTTCCTTTACAAGCTTACCTGCACCTTACAAACTGGAGCTGTAAAACAATATACTGAGCTCAAGTCAGAGATCCCTCCTTCTGACTGCTAGTAAAAGCAGAGATTTGCTATGCTATAACCACTGCTATAATGGAGAAAGCACTTCAGAAAAACAAATAGTAGGCAAAAAGAACATAGAAAGTCCATAGTCCAGGTGCCAATTAATTCTGCAGGTGCTACCAGCATTCCTGAACCCACCAACCATGATTCCCACCCAGACTCCAATGTACTACAATGAGCAACCTGCTGCCAACTGCAGGGAATAAGACTCCTCCCTGTGAGGGAACCTCTGCTTTTAGTTCTACAAGCAGACAGGTTGCATTTAAACATGTGAAGGAAAGGCAAAGAACCAGTCCAATTGGGCAGGTCCATGCCATCTGCTGCACTTGGGAATGCCCAGGACTTCACTGCACAGGACAATGCCCAAACTGTTGAAGGCAAGGATTAAAGGAAGAATGTTAATGAAAAACAAAACACTGAATTTATATAAATATAAATTAGTATATGTAAAAAGAATTGCTGTTGAGTGTGGCCCTTATAAATATTATTACAAATATTCAAAGAAAGAGAAAAATCAGCAGAAAAAAAGAACCAGAAACACCCTGTAATTCGAAACCAGGCCTGATGGATAATCTCCTGTTAACATATTTCATCCACTTTACGACCCTTCTAGAAGAAGGCAGAGGTACTGGGATGGGGTTAAGACACAGAAGCAATGGAAAAGTTCAGATTTTACTGCAAATCCACATCAAAGGCTGCTCCACTTGACCCCAGCTATAAGCAGGCAGCTGATCCTTTGGGACAGGGAATCACAGATGACTGAGCTTGATGGTAACCACACATCTCCCCTGTCAGCTACAAAAACTGATGACCTTTAACTACTCTACCCCAATTAGGCATCAAGATGGAAGGGTCTTTGACTCTTTTTTGGCTTTTAGAATTTGATTAGATTCTTAATTAAAATTGGATTCTTTTAATGCCAGGAACAGTATGAATGGCTGTTATAGTCCAATATGGAAGAAAATACTGTATGTTTAATTTGTGAATAACAAAATGCCTTAAAGCACTTGTAGCAAACTGAATCAAAAAAGAAAGAAATAGATTCTTACCTTTGCTGCATCAGATTCTTTAAAAATCATATAAGGCTCTGCACACTCCCCAATATCTCCCTGCTGTAACACTTTCTCCAGCTGAGAAGGGAAAATGAACCATTACAAGGACATGTATTCAGCAAGGATTGTTAAATTAAACAAACACTAGGAAGCAAAAAACATTCTTTCTAAAGAGTTAAAGCTTGATCTCCCTTTGTGAGGCAGGGAACAAGCACTGCGCTCAAGTTGTTAGAACCATTAAGCTCCCAGATCTCCAGCTATAACTGAATCACAAGCGTAAAATATAGGTTCAAAGGGAACATATACCACTCCACTTTGGTTTGATCTGTGCTAGAGCCACTTTCAGCTCATTTTGAGGTCTTAAAGACAGCTTATACTAACTGTCTTTAGCATCATCTGTTCTTATTTCTGGTCTCTGTATTAAGGGCCTACTGCAGCAGCACAAAAAGGTGACTCAGATGCGCTCAGCTAAACCATGCACTATTTTAAGTATTATATTATTTTATTATTATTTATTTAATTTAAATGTTTATTTATTTTAATAAATATATAATTTTATAAATTTATTATTTTAATTTATTTACTTTTATTTTATTTTTACATTATTAAATATTATATTATATATTACATTAAATAAAAAACTCAATGTGTTTTCAAATCAATTAATGAAATAATCAAATAATTGAAGTTAGCCAAAGAGCAGATGTTTGCTTCTGAAGTAACCCAAAACTGCTTAACTCCCAGTTTCTGATAGAAATACCTTCCCTATCACATCCGTAAGACTGTTTCTTTCAGAAGCATCCTGGCCCTCCCTCCCACACCCACTGCTCTGCACATGCTGTTACTAGATTAGAACATCTTTAACTCCTCCCATGCTTATAAAGCACCATTCATACTCTTTATTAGTAGAACTCCAAGAGGCTTCCACAATATAAGGAACTTTTCACCAAATCACCTGGTGAGTTTATGCTGTCTGAAAAGTGGTTTCCCAATGAGTAGGACCCATGTGAAAATTCACCTGATAAGGCACATGATGCATCTTATTTATCCCTGACTAGACCCTTTTTATCATCAAATCAATATATCCCCTATGGCACCAGCTCCTCTTGGGTTTTACAAGCATGAACGTTTAGTCACAAGCTCTTTCAGCCACATCCCCATCTCATAAACATGGGGTTCTCTCTTCCTCCTATCTTGTAAACCTCAGAAGAGTGAATATGTGTGCACAAGTAGAACGTGATTTTTAGAAGGAGTTCAGAGTCATACCACAGATTGGAGATCAGAATATACTCCAGCTATTGAAAGTCTTATTCTCCCTTGGGACTATTTTGTCATGTCACAAAGCCTCAATTCATTATCAAAAGCTTATTCCCCATTTAAGAAGCAGTTCATGAAGGACTTGCACAAACCTCAGTCCCCAGGGTTCTCAAAACGCAGCACTTAGGTAGCAGGCAATGTAACCACTGCCTGTGAACTGAATGCATGCACTGAACCTCCTTTTTTTACAACAGGATGATTTTTTTATGCAGAGACCAGACAAAAAGCCCTGATTCAAATGCCATTCTGAACTGGTAACATTTGTGCTCTCATTGAAACAAATGAAAGAAGAGAAAATAACTTTTATCTTTGTATACTTTAATACAGGACTGACCAATGTGGCATTTTACTTCAGTTATGGTTCTCACCCTCTTACCAATTTCAATTCTTAAAGACCTTTGAAAATCTGGCTTAAGGGCATAGATCATTTTAGAAATGAGATTCAGATCAACACATTTTTAAATCACTAACTTATAGAATCATAGAATCATAGAATAGTTAGGGTTGGAAAGGACCTTAAGATCATCCAGTTCCAACCCCCCTGCCATGG
>JANHGB010049404.1:1692-12521 GCA_026283785.1 Coracopsis vasa
AAAAGAACATCCTCAAAATAAACTCAAATCAAAGATTGCCAGGGGACCAGATACTGAGGTAATGCCACAGTGTGCGTATTTTAAGATCTCATCCTACGCCCATGTATCCTAATGATCTCATATTCTTGACCTCTGAAAATGTCTATCATTATAGGGAGAAGCAAGAGTATGAAAAGGAAAATGTCAAACCACACACACACACACACAAAATCTTCAGCCTCTTACACAGGATATATAACAATTACTTCCAATCCTGGTATAAGGGTTGGTGACAGTTAAGCTTTTTATAAGAGCTTAAGAGGATGGGCATTATGTAATGCCCGATTCCAAAAGTATTTTACTTTCTCCGAGATCTCGTCATGTTTTTGTTAAAGGCTGAGCCATTAGAAAAATTGTCAAGAGACTACTTTGGTCTAGTCTCTTCAGAGTCACCTTCAGAGGTGCCAGGAAATGTCTATCCACTTTTTCTGGCTAATTTGCCTTAAAAAACTTCTTTGTGCTTTCCCTGTATTTGTGGTGGCTATGGCATGAAAGGAAACAACTGGCACACTAGAAGGGGGTGAAACAATAGCATTCTGCTGTCCAGAAATAGTATTCCCTGCAGGAATTATACCACCGGCAGGACACCAAGTTCCAATTTGCTCCTCGTGCCAATTTGTCTCTGGAGTTTTACTGAAATTAAAAGAAGTTGGACTAGTACTGACGGAAGATCTCAACTCTGAGTAGCATCTATATAGTTAAATAAAAACCACAAAATATTGTTCCAGTTGAAAGGCAGACACACAGAGGTCAGGGAATTCAAGAACTGAGACGTTTTAAGCAACATATGTTTGGCCTCATTCATGCCTGCAACTCTGCTGCATGACTTGATACTTCTTTTTATAGGATCTCATCAGTTAAAGGGAACAAAGGCTGGTACATCATCCGTGTTGAGTTATTCAGTTCTTCCACAAAACCGGGAGTAGACAGCTTTGGATTTTCAGTTTGTCTTAAACACCTGATTGTACCTTCCAGTTATTAAATAATGCATTTTTAGTATTTCAATGTATGAAGATTTATGAAATTTGCAGTTGAAAGCCCTGGGAATCAAAATAATTAAAAAAATCTAAAAGTTAATTTCCTCCCACTTTTTCCAACGTATTATTTGTGAGAGCTTTCTCCTATGAATGTCTCTACTCAGTGCTTCAGCAAATCTGATCTCCTGACTATACAAAGATCAAACCATATTTTAGACCATTTTATGAAGCTCATCACAATCAGTATCTTTACTGACTAGAAAACTTTACAGAGATTTGATTTTCTCATGTCATCCAAAAACTGACAAAAAGATGAATTCCATATTCTAAGACACAAGCTAATTTTCTGTGTACTAAATGTCATGAACTTATAGTATTTTTTTAATTATTATTTTTTATTCTGGTTATGTAGCATTTCATTTCACAATGAACTGGACTGGAAATGAGCGACTGTTTGGCTTTTTACTTTAAAATTTCAGAATATTTCCCACACAGTGTTACATCTGAAAAGGTTGGCATTCAGTGCAATAAATAGTCAATAGTGACAAAAAAGCAAGTGTAAGAAAATTCAATGTGACTGTGAAGGCTCTTTGAGCAGAGATGCTGAAACAACAGCACTGACCTCATGCTCTGAGCAGCTTGGTAGATTGACTATTGTGGGAAGTCACACTGTGGAAGACTTTAGCTATCACCAACAGTCTGCTATATTATTAAATACCATTAGAGGGCTACATTCATGACTGAATATATTGCAATGCAGAGAATTTGTGTAGGTACAACATACTGCAGTCATGTTTCTGAAAGGTTGTTGTACACTAACAACTACATTATCTTCCAGAGGCAAAGGTGGTTAAAGTACAAGAATTAGCTTTGTAGCTTAACTTGGTTACATTACTGAATGTCTCAAATTAATTTCTCCAGGATATTTTTTCTTGTGTCAAGTACCAGCTTGGCTCCTACATTCCTGAAAACTGTCTGCTGGGACCACCACTGAATCCAGCAGATTTTATCCACTCCTTTAGCTCACAAGACACTTGACACTAAGGACACACTATACGCATCATGTGGACTGACCAGGAATTACCGAAGGCA
Source organism: Coracopsis vasa (assembly GCA_026283785.1). Taxonomy (NCBI): domain Eukaryota; kingdom Metazoa; phylum Chordata; class Aves; order Psittaciformes; family Psittacidae; genus Coracopsis; species Coracopsis vasa. The sequence continues at coordinate 3,801 of JANHGB010049404.1, forward strand.
GTGATAATCAGGGATGCATCAGAATAACAGGCCATCAGAAACGTAAGCGAAGAATGCTGGTGACAGTAAAGTTATAAAAACATGAAAAAGCGCAAGTCCTTCAGGACACTCTGATTTGCCATTCCCACATTTACAGGTTATGGTGAAAGGAGATTCCTGTAAGCATAAAACACAAAATTCTGCGTAAGAACCACCACCTACTCGGCACTGCACATATTTCCATAGAGGCATAGTTTTGCTTGGATTGCATAGCTTGACTGCTTCATTTCTCTTTAAACAGCAACACAAGTCTTTGCTAGTAGACTGCTGCCTGTGCCCAAGCCGGTGGCTTGGTGCCATGTCCACTATACCATGCGACTCAAGCACCACAAATCCACCTTCAAGTCTCATCTGCCCCACATGCAGCTACCCACCATTTCCCACAGAGAGCACCTCTGCACGGGATCGCAATGAGCAGCACTGGGCGGCTAGCCGCAGACGCCCACCCCGCAACCCTGGGGCTCTCAGCCAGGGAGTAGCAGTCCACTCGCACGCCGTCCACGCATGCGCGGGAGCCGCTCGGTTTGAAATCGGCCCCGCCGCAGCGCTGTGCTCGTATGCGGGGTACGTCATTAGTGGGCGCCGGAGGTGGCAGCGGGCGTCTCGGCGCCGCCGCTCCCGTCTCGCGTGAGGTGGCCGCTAGCGCAAGGCGAAGCGCGGGAGCCGGCGCCATGACATCTGCTCTGGAGAACTACATCAACCGTATCCTGCCCCAGCGCAGCCCCGGCGCGGTGGGAACGGGCTTTCCTTCTCCTCCTTCGCGGGCGTGAGGGGAGACCGCGCGCGGAGGGCCCAGCAGCTCGGTGCTGCGGAGCGATTGCGGCGCCGGGGGCCTGGTGGCTGCAACACAGTGCGGGGGGTGGGTGCTGAGGGCATCGGGTATCTGCGGGGCCGGTGAGGTGGGAGGGGTACCCGGGCCTCGGCAGGCAGCTGACGAGCCTGAGGCCTCCCGCTCTCGTGGGCGGTTGCTTTCCTTGGCCCCTTTCCGGCGGGTTGTGTCGGTTTCTTTTTTTGCCTTAGGCTGCCTTGGCAGGTAAAATGGGGTCCCCTGTAGCACAAGTGCTGCGAACCTGAACCTTGCTTGATCTGTGATGAGGAACGAGGTTCACAATTGGTCTGGTCCCGTAAAGGACTCTTAACATGTGTTTGCTTAGCAGCTTTACGTCGATTGCTGAAAAGTTGTGAGTCAGTGTTCATAAGATCATCGAATGGTTTGGGTTGGAAACCTTAAAGTTCAAGTGTTCTTTGAACCCTTTTTGTACTCCTCATAACCCATGGACAGTTTTAGTTTTATTCACAAATGGTAAAGTACTAACCCAGAATCTTTCAGGATGATGGATATCTGATCATCACACTGAGATAGTCAGGCCTTAAGAGTGAGGGGATGTAGAATGCCATATTCATGATCTCCACTGCTAAGCTGGTGTTAAGGACTTGGATTGAAATGTTTATAAAACTCTTCATATTGTTTCAATTTTGAGGCAGTGCAGTTAGTTAGGGGAAGAGAGGTGAACTAAAAATCTTCAGCCTGCTTTTAGTCGTGTTCATGTTTGTGTATGACTTCGTGGTTGGGTAATGTGAAACTTTAAAAAATGGTGTGTTGTCAAATGTTTTTATCAACCATGTTGGTTGGTTTTTGTTTTGTCTTTTTTTTAAAGTGCTGATAGGCGTTTCTGGTTCTTAATGGATCTTAAAACTTACGTTACATATGAATGCTTCAGAAAATGTTAATGGTTCTACCTCAGGTATCTCAAAACAATTCCTTAACGAATTATCAGGTACTGTTGCAGTAATTACTTCTGATGGAAGAATGATTGTGGTGAGACTTGTATCTTTAACATTTTGTTTCCCCCATAAAGACTTTCATGGCAACAAAGATACCATGCTAGGATATTATCACTTATATGTTCATACCTTTACATGCTCTTGCTTTAAGGCTTTATGGCCATTATTTTATACTGTTTGACTTTTACTGGATCCTTGCCTGTTGGCATTGTCCATTGATAAATTTGTGCATGCAAGTGCTTTGTCTTATCAAATAGCCTTTCCTATAGGAATGCACAAGAAAATGCCTTTTTTATTCTGTGATTTGGCTTCCATTTAAAGTGTCCTCTTTGTTCAGTAGGTTCTTCACCTTTCATGCTAAACCCATTTCTTCCATGTGGTTACAGAAAAACATCAGCTGATAATTGCTGAAGAATTGTGGGATTCTGTTTAAGCCTGAAAAACTAAGGGTTGCCAAACTGTTATTTATTAGCCTGTATAATGGTTTTGTTTTCTTGCTTCTGTGTTTGGGTTTTGTTGTTAGTTTTTTGTTTAGGGTTTTCATTTGTTTTGTTTTTTTTTTTCTCCCTTGTATTTCCCTCCCCCCATCTTTTATTCTTTTGTGTTTAACTTAATAACATGATCATTGAATGAGGATTATATGTTTGTGCCTGTACTTAGCTTTGTACAGAGAAAACAGTACTTATAGCAGAAAAATGCTAGCTTCACCAAACCTGCTGTCTGGTTGGAATCAGTCTGGTTAACTTTGTGTTGTGGTACGAGATACTTTTCACCAAAAATATTGGAATGGAGTTGGTATATATGCCTCACTGTTACATGGCTACATAACATAAATGGATATTACCACTATTTGAATGACAGTGGTTTACGTGAGCTGTCAGTTTAAATTTCTTAGTCAATTGCTGATAGTAAATTGCACAAATCAATTATGCTATAATTTCTCAAAGTGCATATTGAAATGGCGCAGAAATTAATTTTGTGTGGATTTTCTATTTTTGGTTTGTTCTTTTGGTTTGTTTTTTTTTTGGGGGGGGAGGTGTTAGCAATTTTGTGGAACCAAGCTAATCACTTTCAAAGAGATACCATTTAAAACTGCATTTTAAGAATTATTTCAATATTGCTGACCACAAGAATCCATTTCTTTTTTGTGTTCTTCAAGTTGCTGATTTGATTTCTCAGAACTTCCATACAAGGAAGACTCAAGTTTTACTATAGAAAGAATAAAATTAGTTGTCTAATTGGACTAAAACAAGTTGTCTAATGTGGACTGTCATTAGTAAAGGGGAAACTTCTTTTGATGCTAAGTACTACTATAGCTTTTAGGACAAACACTTAGTAAATACAGATACTTTTCTTAAATTGACAGTTGCTTTTAAAGATTCATTCTCCAGCTGTTTATGTTTAAGCCTAACAATAAAACCTAAATAGAGCATCTGTTCTCTAGTACCTTTGTATTGCAGCCTTGTTTAAGATCTCCTTGAGAGCAAAGATGATAAATTTAAAAGGTAATAGGAGTGCCTTTTTTATGTGTGCGTTGTTCTTTTTTTCAGGGAACCCTCAAAGGTTTTGATCAGACCATTAACTTGATTTTGGATGAAAGCCATGAACGAGTGTTCAGTTCTTCACAAGGAGTTGAGCAGGTAGTGCTGGGATTATACATTGTGAGAGGTGATAATGTGTAAGTATAGCACATTCTTGTTTACACCAATTTAATAAAAATTTAGTGTGTGTGTGTATATCTGTACGTCTTGCTAGCCCCAGACATTGCATCTTTATTTTGGTGAGTAACACCAATAGTACTGTCAAAGCTGAAGCAACCAGGGAAGTGGTGGTGTCACCATCTGTGAGGGAATTTAGAAGACATGTAGATGCAGCACTTGGGGACATGGCATAGTGGTGGTTTTGGCAGTCCTAGGTTAATGCGTGCGCTCAGTCATCTTAAAGGTCTTTTCCAACCTAAATGATTCTGTGTTTCTATACTAAATAGCAAATATCTATGCTTCTGTTAACATTCTGTTGTAATGTTAAGATAGTGTTAGTATAGATCTACTGAGCTATAGATTGACCAGCTATCTAGGAAAGGTCATTATAAAGCTCAGCATTTTCCTTTCTTGAGTCTAGGCAATGTGTATATGTTCTTTATTCCAGCCTGTGAGAAGCAGGATCTGTTGACCGAGAGATAGAAGAATGAACAAAAGATGAGAACTTGTGTGCAAAAAGTCAGCAGTCTGATTTACAAAGCTGACTTTTAGCAGGATTTTTTTAGATGAGGTGTTCATACAGAACACTTTATAATCTCAGAAATACATGAAGGTTCTGGCTTGACAGAGCAACAACTGTTGAAGCTGATGTAGTGACAGGTCAAATGTGTAAGTTGATTCTTGATGTAAAATACCCTGACAAAATGCTCATTAAATGCAGAGAAAATTAGCTCATGTGCCAAATAGATAGGAGGGATACAGGAGAACTGGAATGAAGGCCTGGTAAATTGGGCCTGCTAGGAAAGTTACTTTTGCAGCAGCATTCTGAAATTGATTGCAAAAAATGAGGTTATTTTTTATCACAACGAGAAAAAGAGAATGTCATAGTGACCAACCTGTGAGCCTTGATAAGAATTTTAATCTTCTAATGAATATTTCTGCACAAAGAAGTGTTAAGACCTAGACTTATATCTAGGTGTGTTTATCTAATACAATTGAGAAGGAGGATCATTTTGGAAACTTTCATCTCTTTTGACTTAAGCTTTTAAGCAAAAAAAAAAAAGTAAATTGACAAATGTACAAAGGTAGGGCTGAGCATGCTACTTGCTAGTAACTTTTCAAATAGTACAAATGTGTATAAAAAGCCAAATAATTGTTTACTACTCTGCTTTTTCACCATATCAGGCTGCCACATTACTCAAATATACTCAAAGCATTTTTTATAGAATTTTTTTTTTTGGTAGCCTTAACAAACTTAGAATCATATTCATCAGAAGGAGTTAATCTGTATCCATGTGACTCCTAACATGCTGAAATTCAGCATCCTTGTAGGAAGAAGAAAAAAACCCAAACAACAGCTAAGTAACACTAACTCCAAAATAGGGGACTCGGGGAGGGGGGGATGGGGTCGGGGAGGACGGGAATGGGACGGATAGAGAAGCTATTGAAAAGAAAAGCAACAGTTACGGGATAAAGTACTTCCAGGCATTCTTGTGTGCCTTGCTAGAAGCTTGCAGTGAATAGGCAGCGTCAGTAAGAAAAACTCAGTATGTAAAGGTTTTCAGAAGGAAAAAAGGAGCTTCTGTTTTAGAAGTGTGTGATGAATTAGGGAAACCAAAGAAGATATTAGTACAGTTTTACACAACTTCCTAGTATTAAAAATTGTGACAAAAAGCTGATTAAAACCAAGCCTCTCAAATACATGTGTGTGTGTTTTGCTGCATGAGAAGCAGAAAGCCTGTGAAAGAGATGGCAGGAGTGGTGGCAGGTACTGTTTACGTCTAGGGGAGTAAGATCTTTGAAAAAGCTGTATTTCTACTTGTGAACTAAAGAGAAACTTGTGCTTTGTCTTAGGTGGGTTTTAATCTAAGGAAATGTTTTAAATTTAATTGTCACTTTGCAAAAAGGTAATAGTAACAAGCATTCAAGATAAAATTCTCATGCAATAATTCTGAAGGGACTCAAATTTGAAATGAGGTTTCATGCTGGTCAGTACTTGAATATTCAGTTGGCATAAGCAGTTTGCATTTTTGTTGTGTGAGCTCACAGCACAGTGAAGCTCTAGGCAGTGATGGAGCTAAGAAAGCTACTTGGCTGACCATATTTCTATTTCAAGGTAAGTTAAATTCCTCTTTAGTTTCCAGTGACTGTCATGGGAGCCTGGACACCTGTACTGGGATGTTTTTACTCGTAAGCTCAGTCTCTCTTTGGTCTCTGGCTGTATTTTTGTAAATGCTGATTCACTGGGAAGAAAGAATATTAGGGATTACTAGGAAGAAGACTGAAACAGTAAATGTTGCGTCATTGCATTAACAGCTAGTGTGTCACTGTCCTTAGAGGTGCAGTGTGAAAATGCAGGAAGAGTGCAAGTGAGAATAAATAAAGTTATAAGATGTTTTCTGCCAAGGAAAGGCTGAATAGACAAGGGCTCTTCAGTTTAAAAAAGCACAGCTATAGTGGTTATTGGTTGCTGTGAAATTGGGAGTAGTAGAAAGAAGATGGGAAGATAATTACTTCAGTTAAATTTCTGTAGGTTTTATTGTTATTGAAAATCTAAGATAATCCAACAACAAGTTATGTATGAAAGTGTGTCATGGCACACTGTAAAACTTCATGGGGGAACTCACTGTTGCAAGATAGAGCAGAGACCAAAAATGGAACTTTATTCAGAAAGCTATTGGACGGATTAATACAACATAGTTTCTGGTGGCTGTTAATTCATTTTGTGCATGCAGCCGCTAGCTTATAAGTCTTTGAAGCAGTAAATGGAAGGGCATGCCAGAAGGATTAGACTCTTTGTTCTTATGTTCCCTTTGGGTTAGTTCCCATCTTGAGCTAGTACGATGTCCATTACCTTAGCCTTCTTTTCTCTTTAAAGCAACTTTACTGAGTCCTCTGGTGTGTTAGTCTAAGTAAGTCTTAACATGGCATAGGTGAAATATTATATATTCTCCATTGGATAAATTAATAACACTTTACTAGGGGGTGTTAATGGGAATTGTCATGTTTATCTGATGTCTTATGCACTTACAAATTGTTAGGCATTGCTCTTGAAAATCTATTCTCTCTAAAAAGTTTCCAGCTCCTGTTTCAGAGGGTAACCTACTGCCTAGAACAGACCAGCAGTACTTGGTTCTTATAGCCTAGGTCTTTAATAAATAATAATAATCATTTAAATAATAACAATAAATAAAAAACTTCAAAAACCTAAAACCTCCTTTAGATGGTATTTAGAGCCATAAATATTTGAAGTTCAAATGACAGAGCTCTATAATTCAAAAAAAAGTCTTCACCAGGAGATTTCAACCAATTATAACCTGTTTGGGTTTGTTTTGTTTTTTATTGCAGTGCTGTTATTGGTGAAATTGACGAAGAGACAGATTCAGCCCTTGACTTGGGGAATATTCGAGCAGAACCTTTAAATTCAGTTGTGCATTGAAAAGATGAACATGCACAAGGACTTTGTAAATCTTTGGTTGTACAGACCTATTTAACAAAGTGGATGATTTTTACAAATTGTGTGTAATTTGTTTGGTCATCAGTTTTTTATTATGAATATGTTGTAGTTTTGCATGTAAATTAAAGTTTCTACTTTTTACTAAAGATGCTGTCATTTAATTTCCTTTGGGGTTTCATACTGCATTAATTTCAGTGTGAAATACATACTGGGAAACGTGAGGAGTATAAGTGATAGTCCTGATATTGTGTATATATACCTCATTCTTAAAATAAGATCTATTCCTAAATGTAAACCAAGGCTTTTTGTGTTAACTGAGGATTATTTGGATGTAGATTATCAAACAGTCAATTTAAACATCTCCAAATGTAGTTCTGGCAGTAAGTAGAAGACCTTTTTGTGGTTTATAGTTTTTTGGTGTGTAGTGTAGAAAGCAAGAATGTTAAAAGCTGTCACAGTCAAATTAGTGACTTCTGCATGTAATGGGGGGTTTTTGTTGTTTATCAAACACTGTTCTCTGGTTCCTAAAACTACTGGAGATGCAAGAATTCTTGGTGTCTTAATGCTTACAGACAAATTAAATGGGAGAAAAGCAAACTTCTGAGCAGGAACACAAGTACAAAGTCAAATACACACATTTATTTGAAGCCCATTAAATTGCAGACCCACTCATTCTCTATGTTCTTCTCTCAGCAGCGGCCATGTTGCTCAAAATTTGGGCAAGATCCATAGAAGGAGAATTGCGTGTTTGCTGATGAGTAGCCATTATCTTGCTAGAATGTAGTTTAGAAGATGCAAGTGTAGTTAGAGAAATTACTGCTTTTGCATGAAATTTGCTTTAACACTGAATATAAGCATCACATGTAACCACAGTTGACCTCTTCACATTATCAACAGCCAAGTTCAGTAGGACAAGCTCTGTGCAGTCTAGTGTGTTTTAGGCCACATGGTATTCACTACCCAGCAGAAATACTAGTGTGGCAGTACAGGGCATTGGTGCTATTGCAGAAAACTCTTTTCCTTCTAGTGTGCCAACAGGTCCAATATTACGCTACTCCCCCTCCACCGGCCCCATGTATAAATGTGCTGTTAAAAAAAAAAAAAGGCTATTTTAATGTGTGTATTAGGTGAGATTGGGTACTTTTTTCATTGCAAGTTCACTGGAAACCATATACATTGAACTGAAGATACTTGTCCTCAATGAAATCTGGCTCTCAATTCTTAAATACATAGGTTGAATACTTGTAGAAGCACTGGAATGACTGAGGAAATAAGTTGCTTTATAACTGAGAAATTACGTTTAAAGCTGAGTTATGGCATGTTAATGCATATGGAGACCATCTGCCTTGAACACATCCACTGCAATTCAACTCCTTGGTCCTGTGTTTCATTGAGGGCTTAAATATGATGAGCTTCTGATCTTAGTTGAAGCTCTTCTCTACCCTTGAAATGATGATTTCAGATGCAAAGCTGTGAAACCAAGGTTGGTTTGTGGCTGGATGGTGGAACAAAGAGAGTTGCAGTCAGTGCCTGGATGGCCGAACAAAGAAGGTTGCAGTCAGTGTCTCAATGTCCAGCTGGGGACTGGTTAACAAGTGATTGTTAACTCCCTCAGGAGTCAGTGTTGGGACCGGTCTTGTTCAATATCTTTGTTGGTGACATAGACAGTGGGATTGAGTGCGCCCTCAGCAAGTTTGCCAATGACACCAAGCTGTGTGGTTCGGTTGATACGCTGGAGGG
>JANHGB010049406.1:4579-19965 GCA_026283785.1 Coracopsis vasa
TTGAACAGGGCTTTAAGCAACCTGGTCCAGTGGAAGGTGTCCCTGCCCATGGGAGGGGGGTTGGAACTAGATGATCTTTAAGGTCTCTTCCAATCCAAAACATTCTATGATTCTGTGCTCTAGGTCATGGAATATAAGTGGAGCACTGGTATGAGGAGGCTTTCTCCTGCTGCTGTTCTAGTTTTGGAGCGAAACCTAAGCCCAGATCATCATGTGCAGCAATTAAGGTTTTGCCAAGTGGATTGATTAGATAGAAAATATCAGGCTTCAAATTTGAGTGTGATGCTGAAAAGAATGGTGAAAAAGATAGTAGAGAATGTGGAATTTCTCTTTTAAAGGTTTGTGTCATTGATGTTACTGAACCAGCAATGGGCAGATCTACTCTGATAAAACAAAATTCCTCATAGCCAGAAAGAATGGGACTGATCTTACCCTGTATACTTTCTAGTGTCTCTGGCATCAGTATTGCTCTGAATGGTAAAATAGGAGAGAGCAAACACAAGCGAAATACATTGCTGACTACTGTTCTCCTGTCTCACTGAATTGAGGAGGAGGGAATCAAATCTTTGACAGTACTTGTTTCTCATGCTTTGCCTTCATTCTACTCCTCACTTGCTTCTAGGTAAATGTTGTGGAGAAGGAAACAGCTGAAGGGAGCCTAGGTGCATGATCCTCATCTCTTCTGCTACTACAGCACTATTCACAGTTCATTGCTGCAGCTGAAACCTAGTTCATGTCCACAAAGGAAGGAAGGAAGGACGGGAGCTGTTTCACTTCCTTGGGTACAGACTCCAATGAGTATAGACCAACATTTGAGGCCTTTTGAATGTGAAGATGATCATGTTATTTCTTGTGGGCTTTGGTCCCTAGTGCTCTGTGGAGGACAGGGAAAAAATCAGCTTGTGTGTGATACTTTGACAGAGTTTAAATCCGAAACCTCAGGAGAGATGTACAGCTATTTTGCTGTCAGCCAAGATTCTGCAGATTGATTTCTGTCCCTGTTTGACTCTTTCTGGCTGGATATTAGCTGTTTTTACTTACTGCCACTGATCTCACCTTTTGGCTAAAGGGTGTTAATTTAAAAGGATTTCCTGATGATGAGAAGGCATAAATTTAACTTCAAACACTGTCAGAGAAAACTAGGAATACAGATCTCATCATCTACCATGAGAATTTATATTTCTATTTGAATCCTACAAGTCCCTCTCCTTTCATCACTGCAAGGCTAAATCTGAATTTTTGTTTGAAGAAAGCTGCCTAACTGGGTTTTCAAAACCAGTGTAAAACCAGACAAAGAAACAGCTGTTGTGCTGTAGTAGTATTGGAAACAAAAAGCTGTTCTCTCATTTCATTTAACACTGCTGATCAGCAAAGAGGGAATTAAAGGTATTCTGATTGCTATTTGAATTTATATCTCCCAAGAAATGTATTTAAATCAATGTTTTATTAAATGGTATTGAATGAAAAAAGAACCCCAAACCCAAATCAACAAGGGATTTTTGGGTTGTTCAACCATTCAGGGCTGGAAATTGTATTGAATCACTTTTGAAGTCAAACTGAAGGCTTGTAGAAGCAAACCCTACACAGAAAGCAAGCAAAGCAGCTCATTTCTCAGGTGACAATTCAGCACTGAATAATAGCATTATGTTAAAAATACAACTAGTAAATTTGCCACTGTACTATCTTCAGTATCTACTTTCCTTTCCGTGATTATGGCAGATATCTATGTAGGTCTCTTTCGGAACTATTGCGAACTTATTGCTGTGCTGTACTGGTGTAGTGTGGCAAAGCTATGACTGACATGCATGGGGTCTCTTGCTTAATTACTTTCATAAGGTATGGTAGAAAATGTCACATTTGCAGATAAAAAGTGAACATTCCCATCCATGCAGGCAGAACCGCGTTTCTTCCTCCACATAAATATCACAGTTCCTTGGGAAACTTGTCCTTTATTGATGTAACTGAAAATAGCCTCCGTAAACCTTTCAGTCAGAACGGTCTGATGTCAGATCTACAAAAGTTATGCTGCCTTAATTATAAGCTTTATTTAGTTTTTTGGATGTATGAATTCAAATATGTCCTTTGCAAGTCCAAGCAATTTTGGTGTAATCGGGAGAGATTACATGCAATTTCATTGTCACTGAAACTAACACGCACAAGCCTGTGAAGCACAGACAAGACAGCATTCTGTTCTTTAGGAATAATAGCCCACTGTCTGAAATAGATGTAAGATTCCTGTGATATGTTGGGCTGTCCAGTGGTGTCTCAGACAACATCAGTTTATCATGTACGACAGAGGTTCAAAATCTTCCTCACTTCATTTCTTTCCATTTCTGATTGTATCAGGTAAGGTTTTTGTAGCAGTGGGTCTACAGGGGTAGCTTCTGTGAGAAGATGCTAGAAGCTTCTCCCGTGCCAGCTGGCTTCAAGGCTTTGCTGGCCATTGCTGGCCATTGCTAGCCAACATGAAGCACATCTGTGGTAGTTATAGCACCTCCGTGAGAGCATATTTAAGGGGAAAATGTTACTGCACAGGAGCAATTGCAGCCAGACAGAGGAGTGAGAATATGTGAGAAACAACTCCGCAGACACCCAGGTCAGTGCAGAAGGAGGGCAGGGGGTGCTGCAGGCTCTAGCGCAGAGATTCCTCTGCAGCCCATGGTGCAGCCCATGGTGCAGCCCATGGTGAGGTATGTTGTCCACATGCAGCCCATGACAGTTCAAGGTGGAGCAGATTTCCACCTGCAGCTTGGGGAGGACCCCATGATGGAGCACAGGAATGCGCAGAGGAGGCTGTGACTCCGTGGGAAGCCTGCGCCAGAGCAGGCTCCTGACAGGACCTGTGGTCCCATGGAGAGAGAAGCCTGCACCGGGGCAGGTTTGCTGCAGGACTTGTGACCTCACAGGGGACCCACACTGGAGCAGTCTGTTCCTGAAAGACTGCACCCCAAAGTGCCAAAGGAGTTGACAACAGATTTTTAACTCCAAAATATTGTAACCTATAAAATGCAGTTTTGGGTCTTCTAGTTTGCTCTGGCGTTCTGCATAATTTTCTTGGACACAAATCTTTCAAAGGTCATTATGTACTTTTTGTGTGTGTGTGTGTAATGTTATGTGCAAAAATGTCTGAAAGTGATGTGAAAATAGTTATTACAAGGGAACGATGCTGGAGTTCTTTTCCACCTGAGTAGAAGCACTTATTTGGTGAGACAAATGTAAGAATGGGACAGTCCAGTTTTGGTGTGGTAATAGGATGAAATGTGATTCTTTCTCAATACAAATGAGCTACTAGTTGAAGAATGCAAGACAAAATGACTTCACCTTGCCCATAGCTCAGAATTCCCATTCTCCAGAAATCTTCCAAGACCGATCTGGTAGAGAGGGTGTTTCTTTCAGTGACTTCAAAGCAAGTGCTATTGGATTCCATTAAAACTGTCAGTGGGTGGGTCTGGGATTCTGCCTCACTAGATCCCTCTACGTGGTGAACGCTGTAGCAACACCAGTTCAGTGCTTCGCTGCCTATTCAGATGCAAAGTGTAACTTTTAGTGCTGTTTAATCCCCACAGTCAATAAAGGAACTTCTCCAGGTCTGTCCTTACAAGTATATGCTTGTATGAAATACTTCAGTGGTTATAACTGTGTGGGAAAACTGACATTACTGTCCCTGTAAATCTAAACGAACTCATTTTCTAAATGTTTCATGCTGACATAGAATATGTGTATATTTTGAAAGATATTTTGGTGCAAATTCACAAATTCATTTGATGTAGACTCAAATCCACTTGAAAAGTTGATGGTGCTTACAGAAGAAATTGTCACCTTCACTAAATTTAAGTTCCTTATTTTCCTTTAAAATGTTCAAAAGGTTCTATCAACTGAACTCTAACAGTTTTTACCTTTATTAAATTCTGTAAGAATATGTAAAAGGGGGATTCATTCGAACTCCTTCCAATGAGTCTCTAGTTTATGATAAAACCTATAATCCTGTAATTTGAGCTTCATCTACGGTCTAAATGCTGTGAGCAATTGCTTTCCCATATTGCAAAACCTGCTGTCAAGACTGAAGAGGCTGCAGCGAAGAACCATATAAGTGCTTAGGACTGTGAGGATATGAGTTATGAAGACAGATTAGACAGACCTAGCTACAGGCCGTAGTATATTAGACAGCATAGATAAATTGGGGCTAAGAAGGCATCTCACAGTGGGATGAAATATACTGAAGGAATGCTATAGATTGATACCTCTCTGTTGTTTAAGACTAGTTGCTTCAAAAATGTGAGGTCACACATACCATAAAGTTGACAAGTAGACTAGGAAACTAGTAGACAGGCCATTGAAGTGGAAGATTTGTGTTCAAATAAGGGGAGACTATATAGCAAACTATGCATCAGAAATAAATATAAATTGTTTCAATAGGAATTTGGATTAAACAAACTGACAAAGAGAAAGAAAAACATGGTTTCAGGTGAAGAAAGGTGAAAGGAAGGGAACAAAAATTACCTAAACAGAACCCCTCTTTTATGAAAATACATTTACTTTCCCAATAATAGAGATCTCCCTTCCACCTTGCCTTGCAGTACTTGTACAGTTTCTGTTTAATTGTTTAATCAATTTAGATGTGCTTTCTGCTGTTAAAGGTTAGGGCTCCTGCAAGGTATGTAGCATAACTCAAGACGATTGTGGGTTACAAACTAAGTATTTTTATTTTTAATTTACTAGTGTGTAGTAGTAGCATGTATAAACATCTTATACCCAAATTAAACTGTACCCTTTATCTGTCTACTAAGGTTAGCTTAGGTATCTGCAAGTAGAAGACTTCATCTTCCCCATTTGGTGTGTTATAGAATTTAAAATTATAGTTATTTGTAGAAAAAGCTGATTCTATTATATTACAATACTTTTTCTATATCCCACTAACACCATTAAAATGAGCATTGAATCTTAACCTCCTGCTGTACCGATTTCTGTGTGGTTTCAAAAAGTTCGTCTCATCAGTAGTACTCATGCTGCTGAGTGCTAAAAGGCAGCTGCTTCTTGCCAATACAGTACAATTTCCTTTCTTGAAAGGTGTGCAGCCATAGGAATGGCTGATGCTGTTGCTGTAACCTCACTCTGCATTAGCAGGGTAAGACATAACCCTGGTGTTATGTCTTACATGGTTCTTACCTCCTAGGATGGAAGCTGGGAGGTACCAGCAAGAGGTATATTTCTGTTCCTCCACTCCTAGTGTGGTGGGTTATAATGCCTTAGCCAGTAGCTGGATGCCCACCCAGCTGCTCACTCACTCCAGCTGCTCAACAGGAGAGAGGGAGAAAATGAACTGAAAAAAATCATGGGTGGACTTAAAGATGGAGATTGCTTGCCAGTTACTATCATGGCCAAAACAGACTTGACCTGAGGAAAATTAATTTGATTTACTGGCAATTACAATAGATTAGGGTAGCGAGAAACAAATACAAAATTGAAAACACAAGCTACTCCCTCCCCACCCTTTTCCAGGTTCAGTTTCACTTCTTTGTTCTCAATTTCTCCACCTCTCTTCCCTCCCCACCCTGAATAGTGCAGGAGGCTGAGGAACGGGGGTTGCAGTCAATCTATAGCCTTGGAGACATGCAGGGCTGTATGTCTCACTAGTTTTCCTGACTTGTCACACTGCTATGCAGCATTTTTCCCTTTCTCAAGCACTTTTTCCCAGCGTTGCTACCATCTGCAGGGCTCAGCCACGCCCTGCAGTGGGTCCATTGGAGCCATCTGGGACCTGCCATGTCCAACATGGGACAGCCCCAGTCACTTCTCACATAGGCCACCCTTGCCAGCGCTGGGGTATCTGCACTCAGTACCCTGAGATATATTAGATATATTAGTCTTTCCATGGTATCACTGAAGGAAAAGAATGGCCCATCTGTTTCCAGTCTGCTGTAATCCACAGGTTCAACCGCATTTTTGTTTCCTGGATGTGCTACCTGATAATGTACATGTAGTTGTGGTCCCACTTGTGTTCATTTTTGTAGAGCAATCTTCAAATGTATTTTTGGCGATTTCAGCTTTTTCTTTTCTGCAGTCCATTTTCTGAGACAGTCCTTTACTTCCTGTAGGATTCAACCATAGTTGAAATTTTGATGTAAATTAACCTAAAAATAAATCCTTTTCTCTGTCAAAACATTCTTTTAAAAAGTTAAATGATTCTTAAAGACTTTAGTTTTGAATACTCATTAAAGAAAACATTGCTTCTACTTTTCTAATTTCATTAGAGTGGTGACCCTCGTCGATCTGTCTTTTTTAAAAAAAATTAGTTGCTTAAGCACTGCCAGATATCTAATTAAGTTCCCAATTATTATAAATATTCTATCCTCAGATGGCTTCTTATATTAGTAAATAGTTCTCACAAGGTCATTGGTTCCACCTGGCATATAAACTTTTCCCTGTTTTTTGAAGCAGTAATAATAGGAAATGGAAGTATTACACTGCGCTCTTGCACTTAGATTAAAAATATAAAATCCATTTAAGTATCTTGAATAAAGCCATAGTGATCACACTGCACATGTGATCATCTGAACAATATGATTACACTGGAGACTAATTCTGCTGACTGTTTATCTAAGACAAATTATTACAGCTGTCCCAAAATATGCCCATAAAGGAAACTATGTTTCTCACCTTTAAGAATGCAAGCCTCAGGATACAGTACCAAAAAAGTAGAATTTTTCATACTGATGTTATAAAATCAAAATTTGCCACTGGTCTTGTAATGCAACCTTCTTATCCTATCATATTCCATTAAGATGCTGTGCCTGTGTTTTTCCAAGAAAGAAGCATTTCATTTCTTTTGGCTAAGCTTGGAGTGCAAAGCACAGCAGCTGTGGTCCAAAGATAGTAGAATTACAGGTTTATGTTTTGCAAATATGGAAAAAGAAGTTCAGCCAAAGATATTTCTTTCCATTACTTTAGAACTTGCTACTCTAGTAACAGGAACAGCCACCCATTCTGTCTTTTTTTTTCTTTTCCCTAGGATATGTAAATACTGAACCAAATATACAGGCTCTCTCCACATGCCCAGCATTCTCCTCATGTACATATCCTCTAATATGCATATCAGTTCCCTTGTTCATCTCTTGGCACTATATTAACATTAATACATGCATTTTCACTTGCATTTGCAGCACCTTCATCTCAATGGCCAATCGTGTCTGCAGAGTAGCCTTTTTCCTCCCAAAAGTTGTAAATGAAGCAATCTCTGCTCCAGAAAAGTAATTGGTTTTTTTTTCTTTTCTGTTTCTACAAGTTTATTCTCTTTTGCTTGTATATAGGATGTGATTTGAGACCAAAAAAGAATATGTAAGGACGATAGAGCTAGAAACAAATCATTAAAACATTTGAGCAAGTATGAAAAATATAGCTTGGGGAGTACCTTGTTTGAGCTATCATCAAGCTTTTTAACAGGGGAGAGCGGGTGAGAAATGCTGAAAGTTTGTTTAGGAAAAATACTGCAAAGACAGCTTTCCAAATTCTTTTTTGTGTGACTGTGACAAATGATTGGCTTTTTGCTCTATTGCAATATGGAAATTTGCAACTGCATCAACATAGCGTCTGGGAAAATTACATACTGCGTCATCCATATGTTCCCACTATCAGTTCCTCAGATTGGTTGATATTTAGAGTTTTAAATGAGGTCTGAATTTTTGAGGAAGGCGTGACTCAAACATATAGGTTATGTATGAAGTAGAATTCTCAAACTGTTGTTTTCTCAAATGTGTACATTTAATATAAAAGGAAGGAGCCAAAATTCTCCAGCTTGGCTGCCGAAGAACATGCTGTGATTTCCAAAACTGTCTAATTCCAGCCCAGCTTTCTATGGTTCCCACTGAGTCTGAAGATTTCTCTTCACTGCACTGGGATTTCTCTTTGCTTTCCACCAGTGTTTTTCAAATTTGAATGTATTTTGTGTGAGGATGGAGAAAGAGAGGACTGGTGAATCCATAGGCGACATTACCTCCTACGTGTAGAGAGTGAACTTTTTTGAGAGCTGGATACCTCTGTGGCATTGAAAGGAAGGACTGAGCCTCATCAGGGATACTATTGTGCCAGGAGAGCTGGATAGTACCCCCTCCTTGTCCGCACTAGTGTGGGTGAAGATGAGGAGGACCTGTGTGAGTGCTGCAGCTCAGGTAACCTCCTGCTCCCTGTCTGGGATGTGAAGGCTTCTTCCATTCTATAAAACACCAGCTTTCTCCATTCCAGATATTTATTTACACATAAGCACATCGTACTGTCTCTGGGCTCTTTACAAGACTGTCAGGAGAGAAAAGTACTCCAGACCTTCCCAGTAATTGAGAGCCAGTGAGTCTTGTCTATGGCTTGACTAGCATTTCGAGGTGCTTAATGGCCAGGAAGAGAACTTGTGGTAATGGATCCCAAGCTAGGCATACTTTTTTCAGCCGAGTACAGTCCATGGAATGAAATGAAGCTTCTGTGTGAAAACTGATGATTTTTCCCTGAAGTGACAAACTTAAGCGGAATACATCTGAGCAATGATGAGAGCTGTGACTGAAAATGTTGCTCAGTACCTTAAAATATAGCCCTTTTGTACAACAGACTACATGCTGCATGTGTTGTTTCCCCTATGAATTATGCAGTTACATGCATATTGAAGCTCTTACTGTTTCCTCTTGTGCAATTCTTGACTTTCTTCCAGTCAAGAGCCCAAGTCTCCTTTGAGTCAGAATAACTTGTTTAAATGGAAAAAAGACTACATTTGTTTTGAATATGAGCATAATTTTGGTTGTTCCCTAGTAAAATATTGTGTTTAAAAGCCCCCAAAACAACAACAAACCAACCACAACCAGCAAAGCACCTACATTACAGTTTCCTTTGCAAAGCCTAAACAGCTCCTGACTGGAAGGCAGAATTTAGGATCCTGGTTTATAAATTGCTATAGCTAAGACAATAATACTTCATCCTCTGCTATCACATAGCAGAGATAAATCAGATAATACAGCTAAAAATCTCCTTTCTGCAGCTTAAAATGAATGAAAAGCAGAGATAAATTGAAATCCCAAAATCATTCTTAGTGGCAATACAAACTAGACAAGAACCTCCTACTAAGGTGAATATAATTGCATCTTGATTTCAAATGTTCCTAAATTTGCAGTTCCTAGAAAAATCAAACAATAGGTTTCACCTAAAGCTATTTTTAGGTCTACAGGTGTATTTTGGTGATGGTAGCGACTGCTGATACGTCAAAGGTAATTTTTGATGGAGAGGTATTGGAGGAGAGCAGCAAGTTGTATATATTATCACATTTGATGAAGAGCAGCTGTAAGCAGAAACTAACATAAATTAGATGTGTATCACATTTTTCTGCACCCTGGGGAAGTGCAGAACAAAGTCATGCAGTGATTACACTTCCACCAGCATGCCATTAACAACTCCAGATGGCAGCACTTTAACTGCAAACATTTCCAGGTGTAATGAGAAGGCTAAAAATAACTAAACAGCAAGGCATGACCCAGTGACAGTCTAATTTGTGAAAGGAATGAAGAGGCAATAGGACTGTTTAGGCATGTGAGAGAAATGGCTTAAGCCATGAACAAATTCATGTAAATATAATCTTTTCTTAAGGAAGGACATGTGCTCAATCTGTCTTTTTCCATAATTGATAATGAAGATGAAAAGCGTGTGTTCATTCATGTGCTAGCTTATATGTATAACCTTGTAGGAAACCACTAAGTACCTCTCAAAGAAAGATGAACTTTCTTCATTTAAGACATGCTGTCAACCTCATAGAAAAACAGGAATTTTTCTGTGTGCCTTTCAGCAGACTTGTTCTCTGGTTGATTGGTTATTTGTTTTAAGAAAAGATACTGGAATTTCAATATATGCGTGAAGAAGCAAGGATATTATCCATGTTTCGCTTAGTGCCCACATAGTGCCTTTGGAATAATTATTCATTTAAGACTGAATTTTACAAGATTATTGTATCTACTCTGTCACTTAAGTGCTAATAATACTGTACCTATGAGCATGAGGTGGATAGACTGCTATTGGTTGTACATAAAAGTAGTGTTTTCTGTTAAATATATTTTATATCAAGTTCAGAAAAGTTACCAAGCCTACAACAGAGGTGAGGGTGCAGCGTGCTACCACTGCAGAACTGAATGACAGATGTAAAACTCTTTCAGTGAGAAACTGTTACCATTTATATAAAGTTTGGGTAAATCAACCAGAAGTAGCTGCTTCCCAGCTGTCCTTCACCAGTGGATGTGGCTGTATGGTGAAGAGCTCCTTTTGAGGAAGAAGTAGTATCTTGAAAACAGTCCTATTTTCTCTAATAGTCTGTAAGTTTCCAGTCTATTTTCTCACGTACATAAACCCGTACAGACTCAGGTGGACAGATTTCTTTTTACTGCAGCTGATAAAACTTGAAACTTGGGTGTCTTTAAATTGTCAGTGGTGACTTGAGTAGTATATTTCAGTTCAGAATTGTTCATTGTCTACAAGGAACATACTTGCACATTATAATGGAAATAATCTTGAATGTCTCTGGGAACAAACACAGGGAGAAGTTATCATTATTGCAGGAACACTGACGGTGGTTCAGATGAGTCTGGTGAAACTACAGCTAGTTCCTGAACTGTGTATTGTCAGTTGCCCCCAGTATTTTCCCAAAAGCTGTGCTGCAGTCCTGTGTCTTGTGAATTTTTCCTTCATCATTTTGCTTACATTGCTTCCTGCTGTTGCTGTCATCCCTTCCTCCAGCACATGTCCCAGAAGGAGGGTCACTCCTCTTCCCTTCCTCAGGACTAGACCTAAAGGTTGTCATTTCCCTCCCCAGGCTGAAGGGATCAGTTCCTCCTGTTCCCTTCCTGCCACTCTTCTCACCCCTTGAACTAGATGACAGGAAGGACAGCATGTTTATTGTAATAAAAAAATTATTATCATAAAAATATTATCATTAATTATCATAATAAAATCAAAATTATCATTAAAAATTATCATAAAAATAAAAAAAAACAAATAAAATTACCAATATGTCTCATGGTCAGCATCTCCGTGTTGGCTGAGAGAAGGAAGAGAAATGTGTCTATAAACAACCTGAGGTGTGTGGGATTAACTTCAGGGGACAATGGGGAACAGTCATTGTAAAACATTCAAAAGATGAGGTTAGCAGGTCACCTTCCTTGTTCATCTCTAGATCACAGCTTTCAAAATAAGCAGGCAGAAGACATCATTCATGTTACCACCACTCCAAAAATAATTAAAAAAGAATCTCATTAAAAAGGTGGTTTTCTGTCCTGAACACTGGCATGGTAGAAAAGTGTCTTTTTCTACTGATAAAAACACCTTCCATGAAAAATCCAGTCTTGCAAGGCTTATACATCCTCTACCTGGGGCATGAGGAAGTCGTGAACTCTCATTCATTTCTGTGCAAAATTAGGAAAACCTTGCTAAATTATGCAAAGTTTTGGGCTTATGAGGCTTATGGTTCAGACTCAAAAGATAAATCAGGCAAACGCCAACACTTTGGCTGCTTATCCGAATTAGCCCTCATACCTTCTGAAATTTGTTCATGGCTCATTTTCCCAAGGAAGAAAGAGGAGTTAATGAGAAACTTGCTTATATTAATCTCACTTGAAGCTTGACGTATTTGGATAGTCAATATAATTTTAAAGATGCAATGGTTCAAGCATGCTGTTGTAATAGTCAAATGTTTATATATAATCATATCATTAGATTGAGGAGTTTATTATTCAAGTATGTTCTGCCTTTTGTGATGTAATAATTTTTTTAATATCCCAAAGCAAAATCAAAAGTGATTAATTTTAAAGGTTCATTCTAGGAATGAAAGTTCCAGTACCAGAAAACATTGTTTGAGATTTATTTGTTGTAAAGAGCTTGTATCTTTACTGGATATTGAATATCTTCATCTCTGCAGAGACATTTCTATTTGGAGTTCCCGCCATGCCTGCCTTCCCTTTCAAAGTCACAAGCCTAAATATAGGAAGATGTTTATCATTTTCCATTTAGAAATTAGTATTCCAGTCCCTCTGCAGTGCATGTAAAATGCTCGTTATGATGGAGTTTCACTAAAGTAGAAACAATTGTACCAAGGGAAAAATTTCTCTCAGTCAGGTTTGAAGTGCATGCCACAGGGATAGGGGTGTCATCTTCCTTTCTTAGACACAGTCACTCTTCCTATATCAACACCAATTATGAGATAAGGTTCAAAGCTTGCCTTAGAGTTTGTTCATATTCAAGTCTGCTGAGAAAAACCTGTTCCTTTCTCTCAGCAGACTCTCTTCTCACACTAACTCTCCCTTTCTTTTTCGAATCTATGTAAAATATACAGAAATGATCTCTTTTTGGCCAAGGACTTGACAAAGACACAAGTTCTGATTAGTTCTGAATGTATTTTTGAGGTATTCCTCTGAAAATAGCTTTCTGTGTCTTTTCAATTAGGCTGTAGATTCTGGAGATTTTGCACTGCCATGCAAAATTTTGGATGGGTAACAACCAGTTACTCATCCACTTAATGTGCATAAGAATCAGGGGAAAAGCTCTTACATGAGATAACCTATCTCTAGAAAACGTGGGAATGGATTAAAAATTTGCTCAGAGTATCTGAGTAAGAACTAATATTGCTGGAACTACCTTAACCTCTAATCTCCCATCCTCACTGATAAAAGTGTTTAGGAGTATGTCTGCATTTAGGGCTGCTTTGGTTCAGGTCACTTATATTTACGAGTTATAATGTGCAGCAGGTTACATTGAAGAGAAATAAGTCAGATCGTCAACACAGGCGTGTGTTTTCTGACTATACAATGGTAATCTGTTTCTGCAGGAAACCAAGTTTGTTTCTGTCGTAGCACGAGTAGTCTCAATCAATAGATTTGTTTCTTGATGACTTCGGTTAATCTCAAATGCTTTTCTGTGCTACTTCACTGTGAGTTCAGCCTCTTCGGAAATTCCCGGTAACCTTCTGGGATAAGAGCTAGCCCACATTAATTAACAGCTGCCTAATTTTGTGCAGGTAGTTGCACATTGCTGTGAAACTGTGTGTCTTGGAACCTTCCTGGGAACCTCAGAAGGAGAGAAGTCTGTGGAAAAGTATTATGGTGCACTGCTATGTTGTAGTTCAGCGAAAGTATATCAAAAGTTGGGTATTTACGTGTGGAAAACTTTTTTGGTTTTGCAAAATTCACACAGACCTTTAGCAATCAGAAAAGGCTCTTAAAATAGTCATTTGTTTTGGTTCTAATTTGGTAGCTCTAATATAAAATGAGTGTAACTGTCCTTGGGTTCAGGCTTAAACCATGACAGTAACAAACCAAACCAAACTGAAAAAGTGTTATCTTCCTCCACTTCTGAATTCTGTACTGATACCAATCTACATTATTCTACAGCTCTAGTGTTTGGCAGAATTACAAAGTGACACACCTATCTGACAGAATGTGCCCACAGCTTTATAGTTTCATCTATTTTAGGGAAAAAAACAAACCAACAACCCAACCCTGAATGCTCTGAATTTCCATTAGGTTTACAAGAAAAACATATTAGTTACTAGAGGGTTGAGAGGAAGAGTAAATTGAATGCAGTTCAGCTGTTTTCAAAAGAAGTTGGATAGACTGTTTGAACTTTTAATAGCAGAATACAAATTTCATTGAGGAATGGGAGAATATCTTCCCCCTTTTGTGCTGCTTGTTAACTCCCTTACTGCACATAAGGAAACACTGCCTCCCTTGCTCGACACCATTACTGTATTAGATTTCATAGTTACTAACATGGTTTCAAAGGACACAAGGATAGGGGCTATGTTCAAGGTCCAGTAGAAGTTTGGCTGAAAAATGAATGCAAAATTAGCATTAAAGTTCCCTAAGACATCAGTGTTTCTTTGATTTTTTCCTATTTTCTTCTTACTCCTTCTAAGACAGGAAACTCATTAGTTTCTTCAGAAGCTGTCGGATAATTTTCCATCTTGTGATGGAGCCAACATGGCTCTCTCTGTAGATCCACTGCTGTAGATCCACTCTGTAGATCCATGCACGGAAAACACTGATTTTCACTGTTTGAAATGGACGAAGTGGCTATCTGGCAGACTGAGGGTATGCAGCTTTGTGGGGTCACCACCTACCATCCATCTCTGCACAGACATGAAATAAATATTTTGATTGTGTGTTAATAGTCTCTCTGCACACCAGGTGAAGAACCCTGATGTTGGGACAACATAGGGACCCATCCCTGGCAGTGTTCAAGGCAAGGTTGGATGGGGCTTTGAGCAACCCAGTCTAGTGAAAGATGTCCCTGCCCATGGGAGAGGAGTTGGACTAGATGAGCTTCGAAAGTCCCTTCCAAACAAACCATTCTGTGATTCTCTGGTTCTATGATTTTGGTTAGGGAGCTGGGCTTTGCTGCTGTAGTGCCATGAAAAGGATATTCCTTGAGGTCTTAGGGGTGCTGCTCTTAAGAAGGTCTTCTCTGCATTTCTGCCCACCCTTCCCCAGCAATAGCTGCTTTCCTACTCATGTCTTCCTCTGATTCAACAGCCAGCCCACAAGGCCATGTGTTTTGCTGGCTGTAGCAATCTGCTGCCTCAGATACATACACTAGAAGTATTTTCCTCATGACTGAAGCTGGCTCTGTCATCAACACAGTAGTTAGAAAGGAAGTCTGTGCAAAAGAGAAAACATTAAATCAGCCTTACTCAGTACCAGCACTCTTCAAAACAGCCCAAATGTTCACCAACAAATCTTATTTGGAGATACTGTTTCGCGTCAGTAAGCATCAAAGCAGCAAAAGCTCAACTGTGGAGAAAGCCAGATTATACTTTACTATCTAATCCTTGGCCTAAAGCTACATAAATAATCTCCCATGCTGCCGGGCCCTGGGGGTACCACCAGGCTTCCCTGTCCCTGCCCAACCCTGTCAAGGCTCCCTCTCCCCTGCCCATGGCTCAGGACCCTACCTCAGCCTTCGGGGCCATCAGCCCCTGTCCTGGGAATGGGGGGGGGTGGTGGTGGTGTGGTCTACAGCTACCCATAGCGCTGCCTGGTCATGATCCCTGCCAAGCCAGGCCCACCTGTGGGTCCACATCCCAGCTCAGCCTCAGCCCATTCCTGTCCCTAGAGAGGTGCCAGGTGCTGGGGGCTGGGGTTGCCGTGGTGCCCCCAGCTGCCTTGCTCCTGGCTGGAACAGGCGCTGGCTGACAGGCCTTGCCCTGTGCCTCCAACATAGAATCACAGAATAGTTAGGGTTGGAAAGGACCTTAAGATCATCCAGTTCCAGCCCCCCTGCCATGGGCAGGAACACCTCACTCTAAACCATGTCACCCAAGGCTCTGTCCAACCTGGCCTTGAACACTGCCAGGGATGGAGCATCCACAACTTCCCTGG